>JANHFX010005781.1:36245-47385 GCA_027560015.1 Chloroceryle amazona | reverse complement strand
GAGAGATGTGGGGCTCAGGCTGGGGTGGGGGGGAGCAGCGTGGAGCCCCTCGTCACGGCACCGGGGTGATGCCTGGGTTTGGGGAGGGTCTTACCACGGCTCGGGGTCACCATCCCGAAAGCCCTTGGCGAAGGGGTTGCTGGCGATCTTCAGCTGGGTGATCTGCGGAGGCGAGCGGGGTCAGGGGATCCCTGGGTGGGGGGTGAGCACCCCCATGTCCCCCCCTCTCCCCGGGGCTTACCCGGTGGTTCTGATAAGCTGTCACCGCCATGAACTGGGTCTCTGGGAAGCTGAAGGACTTGAAGTTCTGGTGGGCGAAGCGTTCGCTGTCCCGCCGCGGGTCCACGAAGACCACGTGGAAGCGGGGCTGGTAGCGGTGCATGGAGTTGAGGATGATCTGGGGAGGGGGGGTGGGAAAAGGGAAGGTGAGCAGGACCCCCCTGCATCCCCCCAAGGCAGGGGTGCATTGGGTCTTCTCCCCCCAACCCCTGTCCTATTGCCCAGCCCAGGGCCAGGTCCTCACGTGGCCGTTGTCGTCCAGGAGGTTGTTGGTCAGCTTGAGCTTGTCGAAGGAGACGATTTGTCTCATCCACTGGGCCCCCTTGGCCGGGGAGTCGGGGTGGAAATGGACACGGCCGGGGGCTGCCGGGTCAGCCCGTCCTGCTGCCAGCCAGGAGGAGCTGTGGAAGGCGTATCTGCGGGGCAGGGGGGCTCAGCACCACCAGGACCTGCCCCCCCCACCCCCAGCATCCCGCATCCTCACCCCGGAGCGGGAAGCGGACGCCGGGTCCAGTCCCGCCCCCCACCTCGCCCCCCCGCCTCGCGTCTTCTCGGCAACCGGGATGTGGACTTGTGCTGGTCACCGGGGCCGGGCCTCGGAGCCCGCAAAGGGGGGAGAGCGGGGCCGGCTCCATGGAGCTGGGGCATCTCCAAATAGAGCCAGGTCACCCCCTCAGCGCAGGTGAATCACACTCCACAGAGCGGGGTTATTCCCCAAGCAGCCGGGTCACCCCCTCATAAAGCCAGGTCACCCATCACAGAACCAAGTCCCCCCCTCGCAGAGTCGAGTCAGACCCCTAAGGAGTCGAGTCACCCCCTCATGGAGCCAAGTCACCCCTCACAGAGCTGGGTCACCACCTATGGAACCGTCGGGCACGGCAGTTTGCCAGGGGAAGCTTTCCTCACCCCCTCCCACCACCAGGGAGAAAAACCAAGGCAAAGCCCACAGTGTCCACCATTTAACCCCATGAGGGTCCTGAGGCATTTTACACACGACATAACTCTGTCCCCTGCACCGTTTTCTCAGGAGGTTTTTGCTGTCTGGTTTCAGTGACAGCTGCTCCTGGGGATGGGACCGAGTCTCCTCTTCCCAAACCCATGCCCATTCCAGTGCAACCTCAGCTACTTCAGAAGATCTCATCCACAGCTCTCTATGCTGTTCAGGGCACATTCGGTACTAGTGGTGGTGATTCACAAGCTTTCCTTAGTGTCAGGGTGGTTATCGCATCCCAGAGCTGAAAAAAAAAACAAAAAAAGCAGCATTTGATAGTAGCAAAACTTGGGACAAACCTGGTGATCTGAGTTGCATTACCTACTGTCACAGCCATGCATGGAAGTTGTGCCCACTCCCCAGGCTGGTGTGACAGGGAAGCAAAAGCCACACCAGTTCCTCCACCATCCCTGAGCTCTCTGCAGAACAGCGCAAGCACCTTTGCTCCTGAGGAAACAGAAGATGCTCGGCATGTCCCATGAGGCTCTTCCTAATCGCACCCCTACCATAAGCCCCAGCTGATGTCACCCACCTCATCTGCAAGCTGTCAAGTTCCTTGGGTAGCTGGGACCCTTCGCCCACTGCCTCTTCCAGCCTCCCAGTGACGATGCTGTGGGGATGAGTGTTGGACCTGGGGTGCCTCCGTCTGACTGGTGACTTCTGTCCCACCGTGCTCATTTCCCTGCCCTGACTCATTTGCAGGCCCAAAGTTATTCCCAAGACCTAACTTAATTTTTCTTATGGGCAGTTTTAGCCCATCGATACTTGTTCTGTCCTCATTGACTAATGAGAATAATTAGTCTCTGGTCCTTTTATAGCACATCTGCTCTTTTTAAGATGCTATCGCTTATAGCACTCTTTTAATCTATAGACAGGGCAACAGTTGCATTTAATTAATTGCTCCCTAAATAAACTAATTACTGCCAGTAATTTCAGCGCACTTTGCACGCAGTTCAAACGCCTGTGCAGAGATCTGAAAGGCAGCCTAATGACCACAAATGAAATCAAGAGGACAAAATATAGTTTAGCTGTAGAGAGCCTACTTGACTATTATTGGTTAAGTATCACAGACGGTAGTGGTTAGTACTGAACTCTCTACATCATGGTTCTTCTTCAGTTTTGCTTCAAGGTTGCTTGGGCTATGTGCTAAAGATATTGAAAATCTATGCCAGGAATAAAAACAATTTTAGCTTTTTATTACTTTTATGGGTCAAATGTCATTGTCTAGCCATTTATCACCATATCTTTGCTCAGAAAGATGAACGATGGAGGTGCTTTGCTTAGACCATTCATTTTGGTTCCTATGCCTGGACTCCCATACAGCAATAAACAGCCTCGTGGCTTCCCAGTGAATATGTCAAAGCAATTCTCTTCTCACCTGAGCCCAGGAGGGAAGCAAGGAAAGACAATGTTATAACAAGGACTTAGCAAGCACTTGGGCTGCCTTCAGCAAGTTTAGAGCTTGTTTTCTGGCTTCTAACATGAGGTTCACTTACTCCAAGAGCAACTCTGCAAAGATCAGTTACCTGTGAAGGAGAAAAAGGTTTTTATGATATATTTCTATATTGCAGTGATGTGCCAGAGCTCTGCTGTGAGCACGGTCTCATCGTGCTAGGGGCTGTACAAACACAGTGTGCAAAGAGCCATGATCCCCTAGACTTTGCAACATAAATTTTTACAGAAGGAAAGTGCTAATTAGTATCCACAGTTCAGGAGTCAGTCGATGGCCTGGAGAACTGGCAGCTGGCCAGCACAACTTTGATCAGGCCTTCTCACCATTTGGGAATTGTCCTGTGCCTGCCAAGTCTGTGGGATAAACAGACCAGCAACAGGCAGGAGCCAAACCATTTGGAGGTTTTAAGTACAGTGTTCAGGTTAAACCCACCTGCTGTCCTCCAGCATCACCAATGGATTATTCACGGTGTAAATCCTTCCATCAGTTCACGCATTCACAATCCTGCACCCACAAATTCTTGGTTTTCTTACACGATTCAGGTCTTGGGATCAAACTGCCCAGGAATATTGCATCATCTTCCTGTCACTCTGCATTCAAGGCCACTCTCCTGGCATTTTGTCCCTACCTCCAGCTTGCTCCATCCCCAGGAAGCAACCCATAATGTGCTGCCATCAGGGGAGTGTAGGTTCCCATCTGGTTGTCATGACCCTGGAAACATCTTCCAATTTACATGATCACAAACCCCAACCAAACCTGGGTATTGCTGGGAGCAATAGGCTGCTGAGACACTGACCAGCTTTCTGTACGTATTCCCAGTGCTTCACCAGTCTGGGGCACATTGGTGCCATTTCTAGACTGAAAACTTTTTAGCAGAGGCACCTTTTAGCAGAGTCTGTTGTGACAGGCCAAGGGGTGATGGTTTTAAGCTAAAAGAGAGATTCAGACTGGAGAGAAGGAAGAAATTTTTTTGATAACTGATGAGACCCTGGCCCAGGTTGATCAGAGAGGTGGTTGATGCCCCATCCCTGTCCCCATCCCAGGGGAGGTTGGACAGGGCTCTGAGCACCCTGCTCTGGTTGCAGATGGCCCTGCTCCCTGCAGGGGGTTGAATAAGATGACCTTTGAAAGTCCCTTCCAACCCAAACCAGCCTGGGATTCTATGTTTCTGTGAACTGTAGTTCAGTGGACATGACACACACCAAGGGCACAGCCTCTCCGGGATGCAATAAACCACACATACACTTGAAACAGGGTAGCAGAGGACATTTAGTATCACTAAAGGATCTCACTACTTCTGCAAGTGCTTTTCTCCACTGTGGAAACACAGCATTAGGGCTCCAATGAACCACCCCTCCATGTCTTGCAGGCACACACCAAGTGCCTTCTGCCTGTCACAGACCCTGGGAGCAGCAGCCAGGTACAGTGACTGCATGACCTTGTCATCATCTGCCAAACACTGTCTTTCTCCATTCCTAAGGGCAGCACCTTTTCCTTTGCAGCTCCCTGGCATTTGTTCATGCTTTAAGCCCCCCAGCAGTAACCAGCACCCTGTGTGTGCTGACTTACCTCCTCGTCGTGACAGCTGCTCTCTGGGTCTGATGGAAGTGCCCGGCGCTTTGCTCTGCCTCTTCCCTGACATTATGGAGGTGCCTCCTCTTAGACAATCTCCAAGCTGATCCCAAATATTCACGACAGCAGCCTGGAAGGGCTCCACTGCATCCTTCTCCTCTCACTGGGATGTGGGTACGTGCTCACAATGCCTCAGTCACCTTAGATGGATTTAAATGCAAACAGTTTGTTTAGGTGAGAGGAGCAGCCTGATGCCCAGGTTTGTGCTCTTCCATAGCAGCTTTCTTCCCTGGCTTTGATCACCCACAATGTGGGAACCATCTGGTTTGTAAACACAGCCCTGACAGATGCCCATGAGCAGGACCTTCCTTGTTTGATGTCCCACTTGCACCCCAGCTCCCCGCTGCCATGACTTACAGCACTGATTCAGGCTGGTACAGAACTGAAGATGCCCTGTGAAGCTGAAGATGCTATGGCCTACCACATTACTCTGAGAGGTTTATGTCCTTGAAGGTGACAACCTGAGTGCCAAGGGATGCATCTGCTTAAAAGAGTTAACAAAGCAACAACAGAGAGAAACTGCTTCTTAAAATAGGTGATTTTAACCTAAACAGATGAATTACCCAGCGTCACAAGGCAGTGTGCTCCACACTCGCTGCCTTAATCATCCCCAGCCCATCATCGACACCATCCACCAAGGCTCATCAGCCTTACATCATCACACATCAGCCTCAGCCACAGCAATGTGGCTCAGAGACGCTCTGAAGGCACGTGCACTTGAAAGTTGCTGCGAGGTGGGGCTTGTCTGGCACGTCGCATCGCATCGCACCCGTCAGCTCCTGCCTCTGCACCCAACGTGACGTGCCAGACTTGCTGGAACATGATCCTGTGCAGCCGCTGCTTCGGATGGAAGTGCCAATGAAAGGAAGAGATTAGAGAGGTGGGGGTGTGTGTGTGAGAGTTTAAGGATGCTCATGACAGATTCCCTCATGCCCCAGTACACAGGGCTGTCCTCACCCCACAGGCATGGACATTGGTGGGGCTTCCAGCCTGAAGAGGCATGGGAGGAGCTGGGGGAGTAACCTTTCCATGGGCATCTTGGCCATGATGGAAATAGTGCAGAATCTTCTGTTAGAGCCTTGGAAAGCCAGAGACCGCATCTCCTGGAAACGCCTTCCCCTTCAAGCTCATTGACCCCTTTAAGGTTGTCAAGAGGTTTGTAGGAAAAGTGCTCCATGTGCAGAAATCATGGTGAGTTTTCTGAAGTAAATCACATTTATCCACTATTTCTATCCTTTACTAGACCTGCTCGCTAACTTGTCTGTTACAAACCTGAAGCATGTGGGGCCTGCAGCCTTTGTCATTCAATGCACCAAATGTTTTCTAAGCTGATAAAGCTCCATCTTCAAACTCCTCAGGCTCTTTTGGCCCCATGTCCTTTCCTGGATCAGCTCCTCTTGCTGCTGATCCTGGCTTGCTGTGTAATCTTCAGGAAGCAGCTGAGTGCCAGAAAGCAATGGCTGGAGGAACAGAAACAAGAAAGGCTGGCATCAAAGAGCAGAGTCCCATGCAGTAGGGCTCAGCACCAACCTGCCCCCCTGAAAACTCACATGGCAGACAGTCCCTGCCCTGGACCCATGCCCACAGCAGATTCTGGCTCCTTTTGCTGCTGTTTCCTACCAAATCAAAGAAGGACTCTTCCCAACCACTCCAGAGACACATCACTTCATGAAAATTAAGATGGGTCTTTCAAATCAGGGATAGCAGGTAATGCAGGAGTGCAATGCGGGGTGCCCTACATCCGAGGAGCAAAAACTGGATTTGGTGTGGTTTTAAATGATAAAACAGATCTTTTCCTGACTCAGTTTGGTATTCACCACTACATGTGAGATAATGAAGCATGGAAAGATGTCTGCTTGGCCTCACAGGGAGAGTGATAGGAGACTGAACAAGCATATCGATGGTTGTCCCATGGTGAAGGGCATCTGGAAGGCCAGGAGGAAGCTGCCACAGCCATGGGCTGACAATGTCACTCACAGGTGAGCACAGAGGATGGGAAGAGGAAGCTACTGCTGGACACTGGGAGTTTGGGGGTAGCACCTGATGGGAAAAGAAGAGTCATGACCATGAAAGGTCTGGAGCAAGCTTCTGTCTTGCAGAACGAGGCTGGAGCAGAGTTTATCCTGCTTGGAGCATCTTTTGCAGGGACACATGAATCTGTGTTACAATGCGTGGAGATGGTTATTGCAAAGCCACTTTATTTATGGTGTTTTTATTGGCAGGGGAGTGGGAGTGCAATACAATTTTAGCCACTCTGATGTCTCCATCTCCCTTACATCCCACCTCCATTGCCAGAGAAGTCTTTTTTTTCTTCAAATTACATGATTTCTCAAACTGTACAAAGGGACATTCTGTCCCTGAGATGGTACAAGATTAGTCGGATGGTCTTGCTGAGCAGGGTCAGGTGTGGGCAGTTCTGGGAGAGCTGATTGTACATCTTCACCACCACCACTAGTCCTGGCGCCCACCGGCTGCAGGAAGCAGGTTCTCCTCACATATGGCAGAAATTGGATAGGGCCAAGGTCTGCGTGAAGCTCATCTAGGACGGACTTGAGCATGAAGAACAACATACTTCACACCATGCTCTGCAGGGAGCCTGGCTCTCAGTCACAACCAGGGTCCATAAGCAGCCTAGTCAGCAACACTTCTGCGTTAGAGAGATCCTGCTGAAGATTGGGGATTCTCCAAAGCTACTGAGCCCAAGACCACCACTCGGTTCAGCTCCACTTCTCAAAGCTAACACAGACCTCTCCCACCTCCCCCTGGCAGTGTCCACTGGGTCACACAACCCTCGATAAACAAACCCACAGAATGCTTTTGTCTCTTTGTGTCCTTTTCAGATATTTTGGGTATTTGTGACAATCTCTCCTGTTTATATAACAAAGCCACAGCCCAGTGTTTGTGACACCATATCCATGGTAACCCTAATATAGCATGCACAGGCGACTCCATTTCATTAGGTGGCTCAGCTGCGGCAGCACCGGGGAGAAAATTTCTCTGGGTTGCTGAACTGCTCAAGCAGCCTGGTGGAAAAGGGCCTAGCTGCCCCCCCAGCACCTCCCAACGAGCAAACGATGCTCTCCTTTCACTAACTTTGGCCTTTCTTTTGCTCTCCCATCACCAGCTCACCACAGCACAATGTTAGGCACAGCCCATCTACCTGCTTTTCACTCTCCTGAAGAGCTGCAGGTGCATGGCTGGATCAGGAGAAGAGGCAGAAGAGATGGGAGGTGCTCAGCCTCCTCCATACATGGCAGTCTTTGACTCTGCTGCTGGAAGAGCAGTGGGACCGAGCCATAAAGAGCAGCTGAGGTCCAATTCTGTCTCTGATTTGGAGCTACAGTGGGGAGGTCTGACTGCACAGCTGGGACTGGGTCCCCTTTGGATAAGGTCCTTGTGAGGGATGAAGCAGGGGACATTACTTGGTATAAGGGAGAGAAAATTTGGTCCTGAGGAAGACAGAAAAGAGAATCAAGTTAGGAGAAAGCAAGAAGTTAGACTGAGCAGAGGCTTAGCAAGGGACATGTTACAGCATTTGTTACACTCGTGCTGTAAGGCACAAAATCACGCAGGAGAAGGGAATGGTTTTTCCCACCCACTGCTGGGTCAAGGTCTCCATCGAGTGAGGAGGAAAATCTTTGCTGTGAGGGTGGCAGAGACTGGCCCAGGCTACCCAGAGGGGTTGTGGAGTCTCCTTCTCTACAGACATTCCAAACCTGCCTGGGTGATGTGACCCTGGGTCACCTATTCTGGGTGACCCTGCTGGAGAAGAGGGGGTTGGATGAGATGATTTCCAGAGGTCCCTTCCAACTCCTACCAGTCTGAGAGTGTCCTGTCTCCACTGGAACCCACCGTGCCTGCGGGATAAGTAGCAACTGCTGCAGACACGAGGAAAGAGAAACTGTGCACACATGGATTGGGGCTGGGGTCCCTGCAACCCTGCATGATTGCCAATCCCCATGAGTATCTCCCCTGTGTGCCACACATCTCTTCCCACTTCTCATCCCATGTCAAGTCCAGCCAGAATCAGACACTCCCTAACTTCATCAGTGCCCCGGCAAATTCGATCCTGGCTCTGGCTGGCGACGGATGGGGGCTGCGAAGAGCAGAGCCCCCAGGGCACGGGAAGCTGTGCGGGAGCAGACAACGAGCTTCCCTTCCCTCCCCTCCCTGCCCTCGCTCAAATTGAATTTCCATTTATGTTAGCGAGGCCATGGATTATAGCTCGGAGGGGTGCTGCCTGCCTCAGTCCCTAATTTGGTGCATCAATTGTATTTAAACCTACTTACCTGTAAGTCAGCCTCTGTTCCAGGCAGGCAGCCCTCGCCTCCTGCCCATGGAGGCAGCTGCTTCCTTGAGCTCCTCGCCACAAATGTCAGGTACTGCTGCTTTCAGGGCTCTGGAAGCCACGGCTTATCTGCCTTCAGGATTGGCTTTGCATCTGGGGTCGTCAGTGGCAATGAAAGGCCACGGCAGTTCTGTCGCCAGGAGGGTTTGGACATGTGGCTCTGCAGAGGATGGGCCAGCAACACTCAGCTGGGGATTAATGCTGCTGCCGGCGTTTGTACAGCATCCAGCACAGCTGATCTGGGACCTGGAGGACATATCTGAGCACTGTCAAGTAAAAATAGCCCTTCTCTGGGCTCACAGCATGCTCCAGGTATTCCCTGCGCATTGCTGCACCCTTAGCTCTTTTCTCCCAGGGGTTTGGCAGGCTCTGCCCGGAGCAGGGCAGGGGGTGTGCTGGGACACCAGTCTCATCTCCAGCACAGGATGCTCCCATGGTAGCACCAGTGCAATTGTGCCCCTGTTAGCTGCAGCAAGAGCTCACGGGTCGGCAGAAAGCCACTGCTCTGCCTTCGAGGAAAGGAGCTGAACCCACAGCTCCCATCCCTCAGCCTTCCCGGTGCTCCTCCTGGCTGCCAGCCCATGGGAAGCCACTCTGTGTCAGCCCTGAGCGGTCAGAGTTTCAGCATCAGGGACCTGGCATTTCTACACCTCACGGAAGTCTTAAAATAAACACCTGGAGCACTGAGTGGAAAGCTGGATCTTCACTCTTTGCCTGGATTTATGAGCAACGACTGAGGAGAAACTGAAGGGGAAAGAGAGAGATACATAATTTTTTTTTTTCTCTTTAAATAAATTCTCACTGCTTATCTGCAAGGTTCAGCTGTTTTCAAGCTGACCTGCCCGTGTTATGTTGTTCCACCACAAATTCCTTCTGTACAGGAAAACTCAGCAGCTCCACTTGCACACGCCAGCAACCTGGGGCTTCATCTCTAATAGACAGAGGCAGAACTCATTAGCTAAAGAAACCCTCCTACCCCCCAGTGAGGATCATTCACCTTCCTACCATGCTGGCAACTCAGCTTCTTTCCCTTTACAATGAGGAAACAAAGCCAAGAGAGGAGGACAAGTGGGTGAATCTGTGCTTGGAAGAGCTCACAAATGGGGCAAGGGAAAAAATCTGGCTTCAGGGGTTTTTGTAACACAGCCAGACACCTACTCAAGCAGCCAGGGCTGGAGGACCAGGGACATCCATCTGATGCTTTCAGACAAGGCCCTTAGGGTACAGTGTGCCCAGGAGCCTCAGGCAAAGGGGGGGATGCTGCCTCCTCCTTCAGGAAGATGAGCAGAGCCACAGATGTGTTGAGGTGCAGACCCAGCTCCTCAGGCAGGGAGCCCAGTGCTCTGTGGGGGTTTGGTTCACACCTCCAGTGAGTGGCCACAACAGCTGTCACAGAATGGTTTAGGTTGGAAGGGACCTTTAAATGCCACCTAGTCACCCTGGAAGCCTTCCCAGATGGCTCTAATGATCTCCTTCACATTACACTAGAGGGCCATGTGCTTTTAAAGCTGGCACCAGCACCAGTGGGAATGCTGGTGTGGGACCTGGCTGTGTACTGGAGTCACTCTACCCGTGGGGTGTGGGATGGGGCTGAGTGATGTTCTTATCTCGGAGAGCTCAGCTCTCCAACGCTCTCTCTGTTTTGGCCTTTTGTCTGATAAAGCTGAATGAGAGACCAAAACCTCTAACCAGCAGGTCACCCGACAAGGAGAGATGCTCCAGATCAATTCCTGCATTCCTGAGTAATGGTTGTAAAGGACAGGAAAACCTCATCGAACTGAGCGTAGAGATGCACACATTGATGATTCGTTAAAACACCCGAGCACTGAGCTGAATCTATTTCCTCTCATTACACAGAGCTGGGAAACATGGATCTGCTCCTGTGACATTGCTGCAAGGACCACGAGTGAAACCCAAAACCCAGAGGGGACCGGAGGGGACTCCACACAGAAGCATCTGAGAGCATCACTTGTCACATGAGCCAACATTAATAAAACAAGACCACAAACTCCAAGACCAAAGCAAGGCAGTGTGTGTATCAAGAGCTTGAGGCAGTTCATTATAATTCCAATTAATGTTGGAAAGTTAATAACTGAAAGAGAATACACCAGACTTTAAACAAATGAAAAGGGGAAGAGAAAAAAGATATCTTTAACTGAAGCCAAAGCTCCAGCTGCTACAAAAGCAAAGAAATAAAAAATATTTAACATCTCCAAAGGTCCAGGTAGGTAGGACCTTTGATGGGAGCCAAAGCAGGATGGGAGAGGAGCTGAGCTTTTCATGGGGAGCCTCACTGTTGTTTAAATGCCATGCTGGGTTTGAAAGGGCCAGAAAAAATTCACACAAAGGCAATAAAGGGGAGAGAGGAGAGGAAAGGAGAGGAGAGGAGAGGAGAGGAGAGGAGAGGAGAGGAGAGGAGAGGAGAGGAGAGGAGAGG
>JANHFX010005781.1:0-35000 GCA_027560015.1 Chloroceryle amazona | reverse complement strand
CATTTTTCTGGAGGTGTGATCACGATTACATGTAAAACTATTATTATCAGGTTAAAAAACGGATGGAGGCTGAGGTGGGAGGAGAACAGCCATCTCCCACACTGTCTCCAGCTGAGCTACCAGGCTGGCTTGCTGGAGCAGAAGGCACTGTTACCACCACCCAGAAAGGATCTTTCTCGGGACCATCCCTCTGGAGCTTCTCTGACTCATGAGAGCTCCAGTAAATGACACTGCAGTTGGCTCAGAGAGGTTCATTTTAAACCCAGCAGCATCTAAAGGACCGTGGGGCTCTGGACTGCTTGACTCAGCTCACCTTTTAGCAGCATCTCATGCAAATATGTCCCAGGCAAGTCAGCCTCCAAGAATAAACACAGAAATGTCTCTGTGGGCTTCATGCCATTGATGGGATTCCTGGAGGGAAGGTGCAGCTGGATGGGTCCCCATGGTGCAGGCCGGACCTCGGCACAGCCTGAGCAGCACATCACAACAGGGTTGGGGAAGCCAAAGGGGTCTCCTGGGTGCACTTGGACCAGCTTAGCTGCAAGCCACCGACCTGCATTGTTACTCAGCAGAGCAAAAAGAAAACAAGATACAAACAGTGATAGCCTGACTTGCACCCAGCAGAGTATGGGCAGGGAGTGGGACCAGGACTCTGGGTCCCTCTGGCAGCTGACTCTGGGCTTTGGTCTCCCCCAGTCTGGCCACCTTTTGGGTGATGTGATCCCAACTGGGGGACATGGGGGTCTGTGGCTGGAATTGCTCCTGGGGCTGTCCCAGAGCTTTCACCCCACAGAGCCCAGGCAGAGCTGGGCTGGAGGCACCACAATGAGGGCAGAGCTGTCTATGGAGGGCTCTGCAGGAGCAGGTTGCGAGTGTACAGCCCTTTCCAGCCACTGAGGAAGATTTAAGAGCGAATAACATCAGCCCAGTCGAATTCAATTGCTATTGATAATGTCCATGTGCAATTAGAGCCAATTAAGGGGAGGCAGCGAATGACAAGTGTTTGGCCAGGAGGGGTGAGTGGGGGGGTCAATACAACAAACCAATTTCCCAATGACCAAATGCAATTAAAGAGTCTCACTTACCCAGCTTGCCCAGGAGGTCCAGCGCATAAATTGGCAAAGCCAGGCGGGCGGGTGCTGTCGTGCCCAGCATGCAGACCTCCAGGAGCAAGCCTTGCCCCTGCCCCAGCTTCAAGCTGCGGGAAGTGGCATCCATGTACTTCACCATGATCGCCGTCTTCCTGGTCATCTTGGTGGTGGCCCTGCAAGGGTCGATGCCCCGCGGGAGTGATTTTCCCTACAAGGTGCCTCTCGATCCCAAGGGTTTGCTTGAGCTCTCCTGGAATGTCAGCTATCCTGAGCAAGCCGTGCATTTCCAGCTTCTCGTCAGGAACCTGAAGTTTGGGGTCCTCTTTGGGATGTCGGACAGGGGCGAGTTTGAGAACGCGGACCTGGCCGTGCTCTGGAGCGATGGGCACAGTTCCTATTTCGGGGTGAGTCACTTCTTTGTTTGCACGGCTGACTTGGGGGTTGCCTCCTCGCGGGTGAATTTAGCTCATGGTTTGAAAGAGCAGGGCTGGTCCAGGGCATGGCACACACTGGACCGTTCTTACTCGGGTAAAAGGGATCCAAAAGGGCTTGGGAGTTTCTATACCCAAAGGAGTGCAGATCAGGTCTACGTTCTGGGTTTAAGAGCCTATGCTATACCCAGACAGAAAAGAATAACTACAACAGCACATCAGCAAAGCTGAGTGGAACCAGAACCTGGATGTCCTGGCTGTGTTTAGCTGCAAAGAGCTCCAGCAGGCGGGTGCACAGACCAACTCGCACACACAGATGCATGCAGGAGGCATCAACCCCTTGGTTCACTTCTGCGCTGCTGTCGCTCACATCAAAAATGAACCCCAGCTCCCCTTCACGACTTTGAGACAGTGCAAAAGTTATCATCCAGAAAGGCTGCTCCTGCCAGCACCAATAACCTGTCTATGAGTCGTGTCCAATGCGATCGCAGAGATCAGGAGGACGCAGAAAAACCTGACCCAGCGGCTGCCTGCCAGCCACACGGCGTTATCAGAAATTAAACATGCAGATCTGTTTGGGCAGTATGTAAACATTTGGTGATAGCAGATGCAGGGGAACTCATTCCTAATTTTGCTGTTTGATACTGCAAATCACTGTCCTTTCTGAGAAAGTCTGTCCAGGTTCTCGTTTGGTTTGTCTACCGGGGCTGCAGTGACCGCAACAACTCCTGCGCTCTCCAGTAGCTCCCTATCCCCAGACCACCCCATCAGGCTTATTGCAATTACATTTGGTTGCAGAAAGCAATTCACATTTTTTCCCCCGTGTGAGGCTTTCCAGTAAGTTAAATTTTACCTCCCTGCTTACTTCAAATTAACCATAAAATACTTTCACAATCAGCTGCAATGCGATCTGCAGCGTAATGAAAGGAGGAAAAGAAGGGCTTATTATCTGTACTGCTTGCTTGCTAATCACCAGCCATTCAGGATGTGTGGTGGCCCAAATGCTACAGTAGTCCTCAGCATCATGTTAAAAAAACCATAAAGGATCATTTCTAATCTGCCTTCACGTGCTCACGGGAAGACAAACACCGTTGAATAAAACACCGGGCAGCATTTGGGCTTTTTCCCTTTCAGTTGGTGCTGAACAGCATCCCGCAAGGAGATTTCTATAAATCTTTCCAGTCCTGTTTTTCTCTCTTCCAGCAGCCTTTCTTCTGGATAAGTATGTCAGCTGTTGGAAAGATCGAAATTTGCTTAACCTCTCATGTACTACAAGATTAATTTGCACACCATCTTCCTATGAAAACAAATGTCATGCTAGCTTCATGTAGCTGATTTTACTCTTCCCCCTCTAAGGACAACATGTTCTCGAAATATCACTCTATACTTCTGGCTGAAGTGATGCCAAGACATTTTATTCTTTTTTTCTTCTATTTTTTTCCTCCAAGATAAGAAAACCAGCGCTACTTGTGTATGTACAACGAGGTACTTCTTACGTGGTTTTCTCTGTAAACAAAAGATACCAATGGGAGATGCAAAAGATCAAGAAAACAACACTGTTCAAATCCAAATTATTGCAGGATTTTATATTCCATACCTTCAAATCCTTCAACACAGGAGTAACTCACTGCTTCTCTTCTCGGTGTGGCTTTGTCACTGTCCTCAGCGAGGAGCAGGTTTTGGGGGGGTCTCGCTGGGCTTCCGGAACAATCTGCTCACAAGAAATGAAGGATTTTTGAAGAGGGGTAGTGATTTCTAGGGCTGACACTACAGCCCAGCAAGGCATTGATCCTAAAGTGAGAACAGCTGGTTTGTGACAAGGGTCTTGGGGAGCACATAACCCCCTCAGAAGGTCCCCCCAGCCAAATACACCCAAAACACAGCACAGACTGATGCAACACCTTCATGTGGCTCTGTAGGATTTCCTCCCCTGTGTCCTTCCTCCCACCCCCAGCACATCTCAACTTGTAAATGTCTTTCTGCAGACTAGTAATGCTGGGATGTGTATTCCATGGATCTGCCTGTGCTGAGCACCAAGGGTCTGGTGGCAGAGGCTGTGCCAACACGGCTCTGCCCGTGGGCTGATGAAAGGGGGCATGGGGCAACCCCACACCTCTGGGATGCGGAGGGTGCACCAGCTAGAGCGTGAACACAAGGAAGACCTCATGGCCCATGGGACTGCTGGAGGTCACTGCTGTGAGCTCCTCAGACAGTGGGGCCAGTGGATCCCCTCGACTTACTGGGGTGCTCTTCTTCCCACAGGATGCCTGGAGTGATGCCAAGGGCCATCTCCACATGGATGCACAGCAGGACTACCAGCTCCTCGGGGCTCAGAAGGCTCCTGAGGGGCTCTACCTCCTCTTCAAAAGAGCCTTCAGCACCTGTGACCCCAAAGACTACCTTATAGAGGTACAGCATTGCCCTCGCCACGCTATAGCACACCCCAGCGCTGGGCAGAGCTCCAAATTCCAACCCGAGTGATTATACCTGACCAGTTTGTTTCAGGGACAGCAACAGATGTTTGTGCTGTCTAAGGCAGAAAGGAAGAGTGCTACAGATGTCAGGCCTGGGACATGAGTAAAGCTTGGCACGATCAGTCTACTTACAACCCCTTCTATACCTCTATAAAGTGTAGATTTTAGCTCATTTGCATCATCTGCTCCTATTAAGCATGTGTTAGGTCTATATAAATACCCTCCTGCATCACTCTGGTTTGCAGTCTGGAGCCAACTGTTTAGAGTGTTACGAAGAGCTGTTGGTGGTGTTCAACAGGAGGCAAAGAGGAGGGTTGTGGCAGGAGCTGGAGCAAAGGGATGGCAAATAGAGTCCCTGCGGCATCCTTGTGTGGGGTTCGGTGATTTCTCATCCACTGCTCCTCCCCAAGAGATGGGATTTGGGGGAAACCTCCACAGCGAGGATGTTGAAGAGCTTCAGGGTCTCAGCTCCGGACTTCAGGTGCAGGCAGGAATCGGTGTGAGGCTCATTTCAGATGAAAGCCTTTGGCAGACAGGATATTTTAAAGCCAGCGTGGGCATGGAGCGTCCTTGAATTTTTGTTGCTGGTTTTCAAAAGCTTGTCTTATGGTGAGAAATGTCTACTGTCTGCCAAAACAGAGAGCCCTGGAGGAAAAAATTCTGTCTCTGAACCAGGAAAAGACTTGCAGGTCTTTATTCTTTGATCCTTTAAGAAAAAATTATTCTCTTTTTCCTGTCTTCCTTATCTCCTGCCCAGAGCTCACTGGGCTCAGCAGCACTTTTGTTGTTTGCAGTAGACATTCAGCAGACCTTCTTGTGGTAGCCCCCCAGCAGAAACTGGGAGAAAAGGAGGATTTCAGGGAGAAGAGGGACAGCACAGCAAAGTGAGCTACCAGTGAAGTCAGGGCGGCTTCCCATCTGAGGATGGGTCAAAAGGCCCCTTCCTGGATTCATGCAGCCAACACTGATGCTAATATTCCATGAAGTTGATATTCCTGCATGAAAAACTACCTGATACACTTTGCTCTCACTTCAGGATGGCACCGTGCACCTTATCTATGGGATCCTGGAGAAACCAGTCCATTCCCTCCAAGCCATCAACATCTCAGCCATCCACAGGGGACTGCAGAGGGTGCAGCTGCTAAAGCCCAACATCACCATTCCCGAACTGCCCAGTGACATGAGCACCATGGAGATAACGGCCCCTGACGTTGTCATTCCCAGCCAGGAGACAACCTACTGGTGCTACATGGCAGAGCTCCCAGACCACTTCCACAAACATCACATCATCATGGTAAGAAGCAGGGGAAGGGGATCGCTTTCTAGATCAGCAGACCAGTCTGCATTCAGCCATTCTGCAAAGCCCACCTCTCCCCTGCCCTTTCACAGGGAAGCTTTCAGACCCACATGTCTTCCCCTAACACGGTACCAAAACATCTCCCAGAGCCATCCCACCAGCCAGTAGCATTCTCGTGTCTCCCAGAGAACCCAAAATCAGTAGTTTCACAGCAGGAGGTGGCAGATCAGTGACTTCCCACCCAGAACATTGGGCAGGTGCCAGGGCAGGCTCAGAGCAGCTCCCCTGCAGAAGGCAGAGCTGTAGCCATCAAGAACAGACCCACATCAGGATCACGGCACCCGGTGAGCCATGAGGAATATATAAACATGGGGAATAACTGAACTGGGCTGACAAGAGCCAGGCAGAGTGAGCCAGGCTATGAACCGGCTTCTAAAAGAGTAGACACCAAAAAAAAAAAGAGGAGCTACAGATGTAAATGCAACTCGTGTGCATTGCCCAGACGTGTGGCACGTGATCGGGTCACCTACATCAAAGGACAGGCAGGAACCTGCAGGCAGCTTAGTGCCAGGGAAAGGCAGATTAACACCAGTCTGACCACCTGTCACAAGCTACTGGGAGAACATGGCCCTGGCAGGCGCGGAGGTGGCTCAGCAGATGACCTGGCACAGCCAGAGTCAGAACCACATGGCGGGGAGAAGGGAAACCAGACAGAGGAGCTGAAGTGAGCGCTTAGTGATTTACTGGGGAGATGACGTTGCAAAGGAAAACTCAGAAGGAGGATTTTCTTTCCAGCAGATGGTGTGAAATGAATCATCTGTGTGTAAGTAAAAAGTGCGTAACTCCTGATACCTTCCCGCTGCTGCAGATCAGTTCTACAGCTGGCACTTTTAGCCAGATCTGTTCCTCAGGCTTGTTTGAAGTCCCTCTTTCTATTCCAAATCCCCCTCCCTGTACCCCGAGCAGCTGTTGGCTATAAACAAACCCCCACAACTGAAGGCAGAACTACAGCAATGTGACCAGGACCCTCTTTAGGAAAAAAGTGATGTCCCCAGGGTCACCTCAGCCCTGCAAAACTGGCAAAGGATTCAGCCATCACAAAGCAGACCAAACTCTTCTGTTGAGCAAGTGCATCTGGTGCTGGAGAAGGGATGAGATGTTTCTCTCTGGGTTATGGTGGATTATGGGTTGGTTGAAAAGTCAATTAAGAGCTCTTGGTGCCTCATGCCCAGAGTAACCTTTCCTCCCCACCACGTGGCTGAAACTGTCTCCCAGTCAGTAGTGGAGAGCAGACATACCTGCCTTGGGCTCCACAGCCCTGCAGAGGCAGCAGCCCCCGGGGAACCCCCCCGAGGTTCTCAGCAAACAGTCTTAACATGTTCTCCTCCTCGGATGCTGCTTTGCAGTACGAACCAGTGATCACAGCAGGCAATGAGGCTCTGGTCCACCACATGGAAGTCTTCCAGTGCGCTGCTGAATTTGACACCTTCCCCCATTACAACGGGCCCTGTGACTCCAAGATGAAGCCAGATCGGCTCAACTACTGCAGGCACGTGCTTGCAGCGTGGGCCATGGGAGCTCAGGTGAGTGTGAGATGGAACCCACCACCCTGGAAGAAAACTGCTCCTGAGCGCTTGCCTGCAGCCTCCCAACCCTTCCTGACCCCACCTTGGGATTGCCCCATGCAGGCTTCCCCAAACCTGTTCTCTGCTGGGATTTGGCTTCAGCCCTGTCTGATCTCCCCATCATTCCCCTGTAAGTGTCCAAGTTTCTACCTCATCCCAGTTCACCTCCTCAGTGCCATAAAGAGGTGTGATGCCTCTATTCGGTGGTTATGACATTGCATATGCATCCAAGAAGCCTTTGGGAGCAAGACCAGCTCTCCAAGCACAACCAAGAGCACGAGTCATGTCCCTCAGCTCATGGTGAGGGCCGGGATTATACCCAGACTGTTCAACCTTGTCCCCAGGAAACCCACCCCATCACCCTCTTAACACCCTCCCTCTGCTTCCAGGCTTTCTACTACCCTGAAGAAGCAGGTCTTGCCTTTGGTGGCCCAGGCTCCTCCAAATATTTGCGCCTCGAGATTCATTACCACAATCCCCTGGTGATCAAAGGTGAGTGGGAACCAGTGGGGTGGTGGCAAGAGAGCTGGGTAAAAGTCAGGGACCTCCACCCTGCTGGAAAGGAGTCCATGTTTCATACAGAAGAAAACTTGACTAAAATCATAGCCCTATTGGCAGCTTTCTGGAGACCTAATGGTTCAGATATGTCCTAGCGAGAGAAATACATTAAATCCCCACCATGCTGCTGCCTTTCTGGTCTCAGCAAAGTCACCCTCACCAAAGGCTGGTCCTTGTGCATGCCCAGCCACAGGAAGGGATACTCAGGGAAGGGAGAAAACTGCCCTACGTCACATCATCCCCACAGGACCTGGATCCAAAGCAGCAAAGGTATTCAGTTGGGCTGTCACGGGGTGTCCCTCCAATCTCTGTGCAAGGTGGTGGTTGGTGGGTCTGAGCTCAGAGCCAAGAGCAACAGCAGGGCCAAAGTCACTGGAGAGAAAGCACCAGCCTGGCTGGGGGAATTTAGATGTTGTTTTACTGGTATTCCTGCCTTGATAACATTGGCAGGAGACACATTCAAAAAAAAAAAAAGGATTCCAAACAACTCAGTTTCTTCATTAACATAAAAAACAAGTATCTTCTTGACTAACCAAGTATATTTTTAGGAGACCAGAGCATATGTACCGTAGCTCAATCATAGCACATTCAGCAACTCGAGAAGAAACACGTCTATAAATATGGAGCTCAAGTCTTCCATAATTTATCTGGTTTTGCGTGTTAACCAATCGTGTCTCCCCATTATTCTTATCTCTAGGTGGGCTCCAGCCCAGAAACAGGGAGTTCAAAGCCAGACTGAGACCTTCCTGACCTACTGAACCTGCTTTTGCCCTTGGCTCGCAAAATTGGATAGCAAATGGGAGCCAGAGCTCAGCTTTGCATCCCAGCAGAGCTCACTGCTGCCTCTGCCTGCCCCATGGTCAGCATCTCTCAGGGCACATCACGGGCACAGGGTCTTCTCCAGCTCCCACCAGCTCCTGAAAGGAGATTAAATGGAACAATCCTAAATGTGAGAGACCAGAAGCTTTCCAAATGCAGTGCTCCACAGGCACATCTCCTCCTGCCAGGCCCCCAGTAACAGCATGGCCTTAGTGTTTTGGATGCAATGAGCCACATTTTTAAAGGACTTCTCCAAAGCACCCCATGGTCTGTCCTTCTCTTTAGGCTCTCCAAAGGCGCTCCTTACCTTGTTCTCTTGGAAGCAATTCAACCTCAGGTTGGCATCCTCTCTAGAGGACCAGGCACATGTCTGGGGCCGCTCAATAAAGACTTGCATGAAAATGTCTAGGATTTAAAACCAGCAAGAAACACACCCATGAAGGCAGCTGCAAGAGGCTTGTGCACCTCTCCCCACTGCAGCAGTGTCATTTTTCACACCCGACCCTGTCCCAGCAGCTGTCACTTCTCCCATGCAGCCTTGTCCTCTTGCCCACCAGGTCGCCATGACTCCTCGGGGATCCGCCTCTACTACACGGCCACCCTGCGACGCTACGACGCTGGTATCATGGAGCTGGGCTTGGTCTACACACCAGTGATGGCCATTCCCCCGGGTGAGGACGCCTTCATCCTCACAGGCTATTGCACCGACAAATGCACCCAGCTGGTGAGTGCCTGTCATCTCCACTCCAGCTTCACCTTAGAGAAGAGAGGTTGTAAATGGCTTTTCCCACATCCCCAGCAGCAGTGGTCCAGCTCCAGGCCCCTAATTCCCAGTTTTAACCCCCCTGAACCCCTTACTGTGAGGTTGCACTGGAAAGAAAAATCTGCCATGTACAACAAACAGCGAGCAGCTGGTTGGGATGCCCTGAATCCCCCTTGACACAGCTCTCCTGAGGAGCCATCTGCTCCAGCTCCCCACGGTACCCTTCCCATAAATCCTACTGCCAAGCTGGCCGTGCCCCAGTGGTGCTTCCACCCCCTGGAGGTGGCAAGATTGGCCTCTGCTACCAAGGAGCTTGACAAGAGCTCCCTCAAAGATAGTTTCAAAATGCCCACCTTGCTCAGAGGGAGGTTTTAGTGGGTGTTTTTGTAGGGCCTACCCAAAAGGAATCATTTGTGCTACTGCTAACGAGATCAAGGGAACAAGCAGCATCTGGCTCAGCTGCTCCTGCTGATTTAGGGCATGGCAGCACCTACACTGGGTTTGGCAGTGGACCAAGAGGCTGCTCCTCTGCAGGGATCTCACTTCTTTGCTGCCCCAAGGGTGGATCCAGACCCTAAACCCCCACGTAAGAGTCAGCACAGGGACAACTGGTCCCAAACACGCAGTAAAGGGATGTTCAAGAGGGGAGAGGGATGGGGTCAGGCACAGGAGCTTGAGCCATCCTTCTCCCAGGCTCTGCCCGCTGCTGGCATCCGCATCTTCGCCTCCCAGCTCCACACTCATCTGGCAGGAAGAAAAGTGGTGACAGTGCTGTCCCGAGGTGGGAGAGAGCAGCAGGTCGTGAACGCTGATGGTCACTACAGCCCTCACTTCCAGGTACAGGGATCTGCAGGGTGAATGGGGAATCAGGACTAGACATCATCCCCCAGGCTGCCCCGGGCACAGAGCCACAGCATTGCTCTGACATGGCCCCTTTCCTTCCCTCCCAGGAGATCCGCATGCTGAAGGAGATGGTTGCAGTTTTTCCAGTGAGTGGCTCCAAAAAACCATGGTGGCTTCCAAACAGCACAGGACCTTACCCTGACCAAGCAGGCCTGAGACCCCTGGGTCCCCAACATCACCTCATCCCCCCTGCTGCCAGCAGCCCCTGCCCACCCCAAAGCACCCACTGTCTCCTGGGAGAGCCACAGAAGGACACGTTCCCCGTGGTCTCTGGGTTGTATCTGCTACCTCCACACAGGTGCCTTGGGGAAACCAGGGAGCTTCTAACATGGCACAAAACCAGTTTGTAGGCAACTAAACCATGCTGGGAGCTAAATCTAGCACCTCTAGGAGAAGGAGGTTCCTTGGGGTGAGGGTGAACCATGCCCACTTTGGAGGTGCCCCCTCTCTCCTTGCTTGGTAGGAGAGGAAGAGATTTGGCAGCAAACATGGGGGAAGTTGGTGGTAAAACAGAGGTTGAACATGTTCTGGGGTTGTACGGGTGAGGAAGGACCAGGCTGCAAAGCAGAGGGAACCTATGGGAGACGTCGTGCCCCAAAAGGCTGCTCAAAAGCCTCAGCACCCATTGAAACCACACCAGGGCTGTGCTCCAGGGGACCCCGGTGCTGACCACGGCAGGGAGGCAGTCGTGCCATCAAGTCGGGTGCAGGTTTAGCATTTCAAAATGTTGCCCAAGTAGATCCTCATAGGTGCTTCAGCCCTGCAGAAATTCTTAGAAGGTGAGGAAAACAAGAAATACAGTCCCTGGGATAGAGCCCCAGGGACTGTCCCCAGGAGATGCAAGTTTAGTGAGTGCTCCTGCAGCAGTGCTGGGGGGGAAACAGGCTGCCCACGGGAGCAGAGATCTGCCACATTACACACTCCCTGATCCCCGAGTTTGCTGATGGGAGAGGGGGAACCCTTCACTCTCACACCTACCTGTGTCTGTCTTCGTCCTCCCCAGGGCGACGAACTCATCACGACCTGCACGTACAACACGGAGGACCGGACCAGAGCCACCGTGGTGAGTGAGGGGCTGAGCTGACCTTCCTGAAGGGGGCTGGCCTATGTTTGCACCCCAGGGCTGGGGGTACCCACAAAACTGGGCACCTGCCTGAATCTGGGCTGAATCACGTCCAGAAACCAGAGGGAGGGTGGTAAAGAAGAGAACCCACCCAGCTCTGCTGCCTGCAGCAGTGATGTTAAGGTGCTAATTGAGAAGTAGCACGTGTCACTCCAATTCCCATCACAAACTGTTCCACCGGGGATTAATTGTAATTAAAGAGAAGCAGCATTTTTTGACAGTGCATGTTATTTTCTTACATAGGCAGCAACAATAGAGCCTGTCAGAGGTACTATCAACAGGGACAAAGCTAAATATAGCAGAGGGATTATAGGAAATCTGCATTTTAATGTAAACCATATGATCTAGCCTGAAAGTCTGCCCCTGTAAAATGGATGGATGGGCAGATGAGCAGAGTATGGCTCATCCCATGCCCCTGAAGAGGTGCAGATATTGATAAGTAGGTAGATAGATAGATAGATAGGTAGACAGCTAGATGTGTGTGCATATGTGCACATACAGGTGTGAGCTCTGTGCCTTTGCAGCCCCTCTGCCCGTGCAGCCCAGGCAGGGCAGAGCCAGACCCCGCTGCCAACACAGTTGTGTCCACGCAGGGTGGGTTTGGCATCATGGAGGAGATGTGTGTGAACTACGTGCACTATTACCCCCAAACGCAGCTGGAGCTGTGCAAAAGTGCTGTGGATCCAGGCTACCTGCACCGATACTTCAACCTCGTGAACAGGTACAGAGCCCCTGCAATGTGGTGCTGGGGGGAGAGGGATCGTTGCAGAGCCCTTTGCTAGTAACTCTGGAAAACCATTTAAAAGAGGAGTGTGAGGTGCTGGCTGTAGAGTAGTCGTGCCAGGGCATGCAGGAAGGCTGAGTTTCAGGAGCAGTGGCTGCGTACTGGAGCACAGTCCTGCTCTGCCCTGTATCCAGAACAGGCAGCCAAACCCAGGGCTTTACAGATGGCTGTGTAGTGAGACTCTGAGAGCATTCCCAGGGAGGGATTTCCCAGCAAGAGTCAGTGCATGGCTAAGTGCTTATGTGCAAAATGTTGCTTATAACCTGAGGCAGATGCCAAGCACCCCTGCCAGAAAAGCAGGCTGCAGCTCATTCACCCACGAGGAGAGGGGTAGGATGCTGACCTTGCACAGGGTGTCCTACCCACAGGCAATTCAGCTGGTCCCCAAACTTCCCCCACCGGTTCTGGCTGCATGAGGCTCTCCCAGTGCTGACTTCAGAGATGTTCCATGGCAAGCTTTAGACTCATTGAGCATTGAATGGGGACAGCACTGCTGCAGTTCAGCGTGATATTTCTCCTGCTCCAGGTTTAATGACGAAGAGGTCTGCATGTGCCCTCAGGTCTCCATCCCGCAGCAGTTTTACTCCATCCCCTGGAACACATTCAACAGAGATGTGCTGAAATCCCTTTACGGCTTTGCTCCGATCTCAATGCACTGCAACAAATCCTCAGCCATCCGGTTCCCGGTATGTAGAGCTTCACAACCAAAGCTTCACAGCAAAACTCCTGGCAGTAGGTGAAATGCAGCTCAGCAGAGCCATGCTACAGGGTCACCTGGATGAGATGGAGCAGGTCTCTGGTGCTCAGGACACTGCTGCACCCAGCAGGCTTGGGGTAGGGAGCTGGTGCTGCCTGGGGAACCCTGGCATCAGCTGGACACAGAGCCCGGTTCAGACCTGGCACTTAAAACAATATGGCACGAGCTCACCGTGGATGTGCTTGGCCAGATTCAATTAGGAGATGCATTTGCATAAAGTGATTTTGAGGCTGCTTTCGCTGAGCAGGGCTAGCTCCAGAACCAAGGAGAAACGTGAGGTGATTTTTAGGATTTTGGCAAACCACATCAGGTCCCAGCAGAGAAAGCTCATTACACACAGCATCTGTGCAGTCTCCCAACACAGCAATCCAGCAAAATGTGAAGGATAAAGGGCCATGAGATCTTTAAAGAAAACCCAAACCCAGCCATGATGGTGATGACAGAGATGGTGATGAAGATTTAAAACCACCCATGGTCCCTATCGCCACTGGTTCCTGACATTGCTGAACCAGTGTAATAAACTTACACAATACATTACCCACTGCAGCACTGGAGAACGCTGAGCTGAGTGCAGGGGAAGATCATCAGCTTTCTCTCCTGGAAAAGTCTGCTCTGAAGAGGCAGAAACCTTTCCAGTTCCCTGGGACTGGAGACTCAGCATCCCTCAGCCCTGCAGAGCCCCGTTGCAGGGACAGAAGTGGTGCAGAAGATTTGTGCAGCAGCAGAATTATAAATTAAGCTTCTTAATTATGGCCCAGGCAACTCTCTTGATTTCAGAGAGGTCTGGGAAGCAGCCGAGAAGGGACTTGAGCAGAGCAGATCCGATGCTAGCACAAAGTGGGTCACAGCATCACAGTGAAGGCAAAGGAGCCAACCTGCCCCTCCTGCTCTGCTGGTGTTTTCAGAGAGAGCCCTGTTTTAAGATACCTCATTTATTCCGTGCTGGTTCTGCCAAAAGAAAAGCACCAACTTCTAATTAAGCTCATGTTCTTGCAGTTCAGTGATCCCAAACCTGACAAGATTTCTGGGAAGGACTGAGTGCTGTTAATTATCAAGTAAAATCTCCAGGTAACACTGGTGAGTGGCTGCAGGGATGTGTCTCCAAGTCCCCCTGCACCTGCAATGGTTTGCAATGAACTCTCTATACACTCTATCTTCAGATTTCCATGCAAAAGCACTGAAGACAACTATTGAGACACTCCAAATGCCTTTGGTCTACCCAAAAGCAGGGTGCTGGCAAGGTGTGAGGGTTTGGGATGTGTCAGCAGGGCAGAACGCCAAAGCAAATGGGCTCAAGGCTAGAGCAGGTGCACCCTAAACACTGTAACTGCTCTTTTAAACCATAAAGGGACAGGAAAATAGTTGTTTCTCCAGCTGGTGCTTCCCTGCAATACTGTCCCCTCTCTGGTCACTCCCTGTAAGATTTTGGAGGGTCCCCCCATCCTTCTCCAGCTTTCTCCAGTGCTTTTTTCTGGTGCTGGTGCAGGCTCTGGCCTGTTTCACTTGACATACTACAAGGAATTTAATCTGAGAACATAAATTCAACATCTTGCTGATGACTCACAGATCTACCTCTCCTCTCCAGACCTCCCTCCTCCTGCTCACACTGCGGCTCAGCCTCTCGCTGACGTTTCCACATGAGCGCGCAGCCAGCAGCCAAAGCGTAGCATCACCAAACCAGAGCTCAGCCCAGACTGAGCCCCCCCCTTCACCCTCCCAGCCCCCGCCTGCATCTCACCCAGCCACTAACCTGGACCAACACGTCACTTCTGAGCTAGATCCTGCCGTGTGGGCTCAGCCCTCGGCACTGTCTGACTCCAGCAGGTCACTCCTTGTGCCCCCAGGACACAGTGCCCCCAGTTCATGCACAGAGCTGGGGGTTTTGTCCTGGCTGTGGTCACCTTGAGACCTAATGGCTGTGACAGCCCTTCCCTGTGGCATCTCATCCAGGCTACTGCATCCCTCCCATTTCGCAGCAGTTGCACAAGAACATCCACGCTGCCATGCTGCAGATGTCTCCTCCAACCAACCTTTCTGCCCACACCTGGTAGAGAGCGGTTTTCAGGGCTGGGCTGAGAGCATGATGGGTCTGTGGGACTTCCTGGTTTGAGCTGGTTCCATCTGATTTGGTGGGTAACACTTTTTTGGGGTGGGAACTCCCTGACTGTGGTGGGTTTGTGCAACATGGTGCACTGCAGACATCTGTGCTGCTAAGGGGAGGCGTAGGTGCTTCTGCAATACAAATAATTAGTAATGTCTCATAAGAAAACATCCTGGTTTGGGCTAAAAAAACTTCAAATATTAAAGATCATTTCCTTTTTGCCAGCAGGGAGGAACACAGAGTCTCCAAGTACACAAAACCCCAGCTTGGTCTCATGGTGCCAATCTCTCTTGCAGGGCAAGTGGGAGAAGCAGCTGCTTCCCACCATCACCGAGAGGCTGCGGGAGCCTGTCCCTCGCTGCCCACCCACCCTGGGGCCTCAGCCGGCTGCCCCCATCCCCCTCGACCTGGGCGATCTCAGGAGGGACTGACCCGACTCCTTCTCCTTCCATCACGATGGGAAGAGCCTCCAGGCACAGGGAACGTTGTCCCATCGCTCTCCCGGCAGCCCTGCCCACGCAGCGATGCCAGCCGCTGCCCTGGCCCTGTCTCCGGAGGGGGTTAGAGCTCACGAGCTCCGGTTCAGAAAGTACTCTGGAGATGGAAAGCGCTATATTTAGTGTGTTATTAGCAATCCTGGCTCTGAGTAATGCTGCTTTCCACCCCCAGAATAATAACGTGGAGGTTTGCTATTATGTCAAACCCTGCGTGGCCCTGGGGAAGTGGGGGGAAAAGCCTGTTTTCCTGCAGGGAAACTGAGGCACGGAGCAAAGATGTGTGTGGGAGCAGCATACCAGTCTGCCCAGTGCCCCACGGGCTCATCTAGCTCAGGGTGGCTCTGCAGGTGCTCCCCCATGCTGGCACCAGGGCAGGGGGGGAGGGATGGAGGGAAGGATGCCATGATGCCCACCCCACTCTTGCCTCCCCGCTGCAAGGGACCACAGATCCCCACCCTGCTCCTCCTCCCACTCCCCCACGCTGGGGATTATTTGTCTTGAGGCCATCAGATGCCAACGGCCGGGAACAAATGATACCACTGTGATGGGGTTTAGAAAGGGGGAGGGAATGGGGGGGAGGGACACAGAGGGAAAGACAAACCTGTCAGCAGGAAAAATGACTCCATTAAATACCTAAATATGGGAAAAAAAAAAAAAGAAAGAAATAAACCTGCTTTTTGCTGTTGAGCTCTGAAGGGAAAACACTCAGAGGGAACAGAGGAAAGGCTGGCAGTACTGCAGGACAGCCTGTCCATCCAAGCTGGGCACCAGCACCTCACTGTCCTGGGATGGGTGGGATCCAGGGCAGGGTGGCAGCAGAAACCTGCCCTCCTGGCCACCTTGGGCTTACAGGAAAATCTCAGGTCAGAGTGCTGAGGATCAGAAATGGTTTTTTTGAAGAAAAAAGATTATCTTCATAGGCCCACAGCAGATCCCTTCTTCGTGGGGAGGCAGCATTCTTGCTCCCTCATTAAACCCAGGACAAACAGACACAACTGCAGCCACCCCCTCCTCTGCCCTCCACCTGGGCAGCATCAGGGAGTGTAATCACCTTCTGTTCAGAGAAAAAAAATCATCCTAATCCCGTTTTTTAGTGTTTTCAGTAAAACCAAAGCATTTGAGAGTTCAGACTCTTGCCTGTGGCGCCTGCTGCACAAGGCTAAGGAATTGAAATCAGCTCTAAAAAGGGTACAAACCAAGCGAACCTAGTCAAGGGAAATAAAGTGAAAAGCACGCAGGGTGCTTATTTCTTTAGGCGGGTGAAAGCTTCAGCAGAGATGCTGCACCGCTGAAGATGGAGCCCAGCAAGGGGACCAGAGCAATGGGGACAGGTTGGGAACAGCTGACCCTTCTCCTTCGCAGGAGGGGTTTCGTGGGCTATGTCCACATGATGGAAAACCATCCCTGACACCTCTGAGATGGGCTCTGTGCTGCTGGAGGCTGCAGGGCTGGCAGCACACTGCTCAGCCTCTGCCTGCATCCTCCTCTCTGTCAGGAGCTAAAAGGAGCCACCTTCAAGGTGACCTTCGGGAAGATGCCAAGAGAGCACAAGGGACCATGGAGCTGCCAGCAGCTGGGGGCCAAGGGCAGCCCAGGTACCAGTGCCCCAGTTGGTGAGCTTAAACCACAGCACTGAGCTGGTCCTGCCCGTACCGGGAGCAGCCCAGAGGGGATACAAACACAAACAGCACCGGCAAGGCAGCCTTGGGCCAAAACACGTTCATCAAACTCTTTTTCCTTCTCCTAGAAATTCAGAATCTACACACACACAGCAAAGACCCATATTCCAACAGCACTTGCCTTTGGGAGTTTCTTTTATTCTCCAGGGCACAACATGAGAATCTCTCCCCAGTTAAACATCAAAGGGCCACATGGCACCACTGTGTTTTCCTCATTTCAAATCCAGGGGCTGGCACAGGCTGGCAGCGCTCCCTGGGCACCAACACCCTCCCATTACCACGGCCAAACACTGGGACTCTCACCCTCCCATAAATGGACAAGGTCATCCTTCAGGTCTGGGGAAGATCCACCCTCCCCACCTCCCACACAGTCATTGCAGCACTTGAGCACCACCAATAAAATAGAAGCAGGCACCGAATGTTTCACAGCCCAGCACTGACTTTTTTAAAGGGCCTCAGGTGCCAATCACCACTGAAGGCAACAGGACTTGGTGCTTCAAGTCCCTCTGAGCTTTGGAGCTACAATGAAGGTCAAAGCAGGAAGCTGAAGCTCCAGCTGTGACTGGGGTGAGATGGGATGGAGGGATGAACCTGTGCTTGCAGGGATGGAAGAACATGCCTGGAAAGCTGGGTAAAGCCAATGATTTCATGGTGCAGAAGAATCTTGCAGTGGGTAGAGCATTCACGGTGTGAGCCTGGGCAATGGCTCTGGGCCTCCTGTCCCTTCCCTCCATCAACCCCATGAGCATTCCCACCCCAGCACTGGGTCCCCAGGGCACAGCCAGGATGAGGTGACACCCATCAGAGCAGGGATAGACACAGCAAGGGACTGGAGAGACAGCAGGTTTGGAGGCTACAGCTGTATTAACAGCAGAGTTAGTTTAAAAAAAAATTCATTTCCAGGCAGTGTGAAACTACATTTTGGGGAAAGAGTTTCCAGCAAAGTCAAAAATTGAAACCACTTCATTTGCAGTCAAGCAAAACACTGTTTTCAGGCCAATTAACCATGGAAAAGAATTATTGCCGTAGTGCTGCTGCTTCATTTAGAAAACAGAGCAACAAAAATCTTTCAACTTTTTGGAATCTCTTCCTCCTCTTCCCCTCTAATTTGACCCAAATTTGTTTGATGAGTTCACTGCAGACATTTGCCCAGCCCTCCCAGCAGACCCACAAGCCAGCTGGGTTACCCAGGGGCCAGGAATTCAGCCAGCAGCTCTAAGGGCATCTTCCCTCTGCCCACCGCAGCGGCTGCAGCACCCGCACGCTCAGTAAAAGCCCTTCACTCGCTTGTTGTCCGGGTCGAACGGGGACTTGGTGTGTGCTCGGGCAGGGTACACAACTCCCATCCTCTCCAGCTCATAGCTGCCGCTCTTCACAAAGTCCAGCGAGACCTGCAAGGCAGAGCCACGGTGAACCCCCAGATGGGTGCTGCAAGCTGCAAGGCACTGGTGAGGCACCAGCCCCCTGCCAGCATCCCAGCTCCATCACTGGGCAAGCTCCCACAGCACCTCCCAGAGCTGCTTTCCACAGAAAACCCATCTCCTGCCATCCCAGGAGAGAAGGAAAATAGATTTTTTAAAAGCACTCAAGCTTAAAAAAAAAAAAGAAGTAATAAAGTACTTGATTTTTTTTTGGAGGTTGGATTTTTTTTTTCCTTAGGGATTTTTTAAACACCACCCAGTGCAAAGTGCAGCCAGTTGCAGCCAGTCAGAGCAGCCATGCAAAGGAGCTGGCAGGGCTGGGGACCTCATGGCATGACCACCTGCACGCTGTGCCTCTCCCCACCATTCCCATTTTGGCCCCTGCAAACCCAGTGGGCAGCTGCCTTCTGGCAAAGCCTTCCCTGCAGGGGCTGTGTGAGCTGGGAAGAGCAACGCTGTGCTGGATGGACCCGGTGGGGATGCACTCAGCATCCTTCTGCCACATCCCTGCCTTGCTGGAGGCAGGAGAGGACCATCCTCCCACCACCTCCATCCTGCCACCTCCATCACACTGCCTGGGGCAGGCAGAGGCAGCTGGGAGAGCAAGATGTAGCAGGGTGGAGACAGGCAGGACGGGAAAGAGAAAAGGAAAAAGGAAAAAAAGGAAAAAGGGAAAGAAAGGGAAAAGGGAAAAAGGAAAAGGGAAAAAAAGGGAAAAGGAAAAAAGGGAAAAGAAAAAAGGAAGAAGGAAAAAAAGGACAAAAAGGGAAAAAAGGAAAAAGAGGAAAAAAGAAAGGAAAAAAGGAAGGAAAAAAGAGGAAAAAAAAAGAAGGAAAAAAAGGAAAAGTCTAGGGGGAAACGTTCACCATGAAGAGAAATGGTGGCCCCCAGGGCCTGAGGGGACAACTGGGACACAAAAACACTTGATACAGGCTGCAGGATTGAAAGGCAAGGCAAGCAAGAGGATGAAAGCACAAGCATATGCACTGGGAGGGTCACTGGGGGTATCATCCCCAGCCCTTGCTCCCCACCTGGGTTCCCTGGCCTCTGTCTACAGCACGCTGCTTAATGAGGGCATCTGATTTACTATCCACGAATCTCCCAGGGTTAATTAAGAGCCTGCAGTGCTCCTATTGGCCACTGCTCCCGATAACATAAGTTAATTCACCGCTGCAATTAAATATTCGGTTTCAATTAACATCTGAGACAGCTCTTGAACCAGAGAGCATCGCTCGGGCCCTGCAGACTGACAGCCGGTGAGACCAACCGAGCCACAGCATCCCTCACCCTCCAGCCTCCTCCGCGGGGGAAGCACAGGGGGGGCTGCCCCATCGTGCTCCCCAGATGCCAGCGGGTTTGCAATGAGCTTGTGCTAACAGCTCCCAAACCAAACAAGCACCGAGCTCCCCCCTCCCCGGCAAACCCCCGCTGTGGGGAATGAGGCGCAGGCATCCCCGTGGGCTGGTGGCATCATCGGCGGGGGGCTGTACTCACCGGGCCCCCCGCGGGGTCACGGATGTAGCCGTAGGCGATGGTTTTGTCGATGGCAAATCCGAAGTCTGCCCGACGGATGTGGCCGACCACCTCGCCGTCCCGCCAGACCGCCTCCAGGCCAAACATCGGCACCTTCCTGCAAGGTGGAGGCAGAGCTGCTGTCAGCACAGCCCCATGTTGGGACCCCACAGGGCACAGGGGCTTGGGGGGACAGGACCCTGAGGCTCCCGCTGCCCACAGGTTCATTAACCTCCCCCGTGCTGATCCCAGGTGCTGGCAAAGCCCCTCCAGCCTGACTTGCAAAACCTCCTGCTGTTCTGGGTGAAAGAAGATAAACCCGCTCCCAGTCACACCGCTTCCAGCTCCCATTAAACATCCAGCGGTAAATTTGCACTGGGATTTAAATTAGAGATGGAATTAGAGCGTGGAAAACAGCTGAGCCAGCTTGAACCGAGCTCCTCGTGTGTGTCTGGGCACAGGGGTGGATGCTGACGGTTGAAGGTGCTCCTCCCAGGGTGGGTGCCGGCATTGGGTGCTGCCCGGTGCTGAGCAGAGCTCAGAACTGGTACTTACTCCTCGGTGGTGAAGCAGACGAGGCGGCGGAAGATGCCCTTGGCTTTCTGAGCCTCCACAGCCTCCCGGCCCAGGAAGGGGATGCTGGACTTGAGCTTGCAGGTGAAGGCCAAGCCTGCTTCTAGTGGGGTATCATCAGGGCGCAGGTCTGCGTGCCAGTGCCTGTACCCTGTGGAGAGCAAGCATGGGTCACTCAGCCTCTCCCTGCCACGGCAGCAAGCCCAGGGTAAGGAGCATCAGGAGACCAAGACATCACCTCTGTCTCTTGGACACCCCTGTTGCCCCTGATTCACTTGGCCCTGGACAAAGCACCCTTGAGAGGAGCCTGTACTGGGGAAGTCTCAGCAAAGAGAACTGGAGTTGACAGCATCTCTGCTGGTAGCTGCCAGACCTCCAGTCACACTAACCCACCCTCAAAGCTGGGGAAAAAAATCATTTGCCCTGGTTCCCCAGTCAGAAGCAAAGCAGTGAGTGCTGCTGCAAGGAAAGCAAGAAAACCTTTCTCAATGCTGAGGCTGTCGATGGCTCTGTAGCCGGCGTTGGTGATGCCGTGCCGGGCACCCGCCTGCATCACCGCCTGGTAAACCTTCACGCAGTCTGCCCTGGGCACGTGCAGCTCCCAGCCCATCTCACCGACAAACGACAACCTCATGGCACGGACCTGCAAAATGCAAGAAGACAAACACAGCTGCAGAAGGAACTGGGCTGTGCAGCACCAGACAGGCTGCCAAGCCACTTGCCACCATGGCAGTGGGAAAACCAGCTTGCCCAGGAACCTTGTGCAAATGCCCTGCTTTGGTAGGAGGCATTGTGCATGAAACCAGGGTCAGACTGAATTTCTCATCTCTGGACAGTCTAAGCTTGGCAGCAGTGCCCAGAAGGGATGGCCAGGTGGGTAGAGGTGGCTGTGTTCAGCATCCTCTGGACACTGATCTCAGGGCTGTCCCAGAGTTAGAAGTGATGCTCTGGCTCCAACTGGGCTTTTGTCTCCCTCTGCTGATCCATCGACTCCAGAAGAAAGCCCACAGGAACCCCCAGGCTTGCATGTCCCCAGATCATCCTGTCAGATGGGGAAGTTGGTCCCCAGGAGGACTGCCATGCTTTGGGGCACTTTGTGGATACTATCCCCTAGGGATGTCCCTGACTTGGGATGGTGCTCCCAAGGCAGAGACACCCAAAGGCCCTACACACCTGAGCAGGGGCTAAGCTCAGCATCCCATCCCACACCCCACGTACTGGGGGTTGCTCAGGCTTCCCCCAGCAGAGCTTGTGCCCCAGAGTGTTACTCTGCTGCCAAATCAGCTCCACACCAAATGGATGAAGCTCCAAAGATGAATGAGCAGATCAGCACAGGGGACTTGGTGCATCTCAGAGGAACACTCATCCCTGGAGATCTCCCTCCCTCTCTGCCTGCAGTCCTGGGGCACAGACCACCCATCAGTGCTGGGACTGCCCTGCCCATGTCTCCCCTGCTTCTCGCCCAGGCAGCCTCGCCAGAATCCTCTTGTTCTCCCTACTGAGCCAGACTGCATTCCCAAAGCTTTCCAGGCTGGCTGGGGACACCCGGATTGAGCAAATTCCCTGGAGATACCCCTTGAGTCTGAGCTGCATTTCCCTCTGCTTCATCCCTTTGGATTTCTCCCACACAAAAACCCCTCTGCTTCATCCCTTCAGATGCACATCAACCACAAATGCACACCTCACTCTGGGAGACAGCTTAACTCAAGAGTTTCAAGCCAGATTGTGATCTGCAGCCTTAATAAAGCAGTGTTCAGCTAGGAAGAGGCTTCCAGGCTGCTTCTGTTGGCTCGGCGCACTCTGCAGCTTTGGGGCTGGCTTGCCTACGCCGACTCTGGATGTCATTGGGGCAGAAGCTGCATCTTGCCATTTGCTGAGCTCTTACAACAAGCAGGACCTGGTCTCAGCTGTGATCCCAGGTATAAACAACAACAGCCAACAGCAGCTGCTGCCCGAAACAGGCAGCAACAGGCACAAGAAGTACCAAAGGGGTGCCCAGCCTCCCCTGTGAGGATGGCCAGTGGGTGATGGCTGAGCACCCAAATCCACCCTTGCTTCCCCAGCCCCCCTGCCCTCTACCAGTACTGCAAAAATAACATCCTTGAGCAGAGTTTAAGGCAGCTTTTAAGACATCTTAACTTTTACAATAGAAGCAGAGAGGAGGGAGAAATGCCATAGGTATTGAGAATTTATTTTGAGCCTCCTCCCAAGAAGCTGAGCCGGGAGCCATCCTTCCTTTGGTCCCCACCACAGCCCCGCAGCGAAGCACAAAGGCTGGCAATTGCTTTTCAGGGGGCACAGAGAGGGCACAGAGAAGCTTTTTGCTCCACACAAAGGTGACACCTAATTAGAGAACAGCCAGATCAAGCCACTGCAGCCAGCTACCATCTTCATCGCAGCAGGAGATGCTCTCGAGATTGACAAGCAACTTCCCGGCTCATTAACCCTGCCCGTGACTCAACACTGCAGCTGAAGTGCACTTTATGTTCAGGAGCAAGTTACTCCTGGGAGAAATTTCCCCTCAACCCACCCCTGCTCCAGGGAAGGGAGCATCCCAGCACGAGCAGTGCACCACAGAAACCAGGTATCCTCAGGAAAAATGGGGTGCCAGTCATTAGCTTTGCACGGGCAGGGGTTGCACCCACGCATGTACCCGAGGCAGGGGTGGGCACCCCACTGCAAAGGCCAAGGGGGATGTCAAGTGCTGGGCTCAGCTGCTCCTGCCACTTTTCCACTGAATTCCTGGTTTTTCAGTTGGATTTCAACTGGAGCTATGAAATAGCATCAATTCCTGGGGCTTTAAGCCGCAATTCAAAAGCATTTTATGTATTGTAGAAAATGAAAACCTCAACTTTACCCTGGATCCAGCAGTGAATTTCCAAGGGGGACCTTTCTCTGTTCAATACAATGAGAGACACTATATATAAACTCACAAACCAATCTGTAATTTCCAGAGTCATTAACTCTGCTGGAACTCTCCTTTCACTCCACCCGATTTTGTTCAACTACTGAGTTAATGCACGACAATCTCAGCGATAACTTTTTAAAGATGTTGGGTTCAGTTTAATTCCCCTGGAAGGTGATAATATCAGTGAAGGCTTCAGCCTGCTGTCCCGAGAAACCCTCCTACTCTAATTTTGGCATGGGGTGGAGTTCCCTGTGCTCACTGTGATGCAAAGGCCTGATGGAGATCTGCTTAAGATGGCCCTGGTAGCAGGTGAGGAGTGTCCCCCCATCCCCTGAGCCCTTGGGCAGGAAAGCTTTTTATCTACAGTCAGGCCATTTACACCCAAAAGAGCAAACCAATTTCTGCCAGCTATTTCTTCCCCACAGGGCCAGTTTATTTTTTGGAAACTTGAAGTGAAATGCAAATAAATGAATCACACTCTTGGAGATGGGAACTTTTGTACCCTTTTTTTGGGGGATAAGTAGATTATTACAAGATGTTACCCCCTTGCCGCAGGCGTGACAGGGGAGGGCATGGGGAGGGTTCTAACTCGCTGGTGAAGACTAAAATGCAACATGTTGGACAACCTGCAAGAATGGGTTGAATTTTGGATCAGCTCCAAGGGACACTGGACACACTGTGCGTTTTTGGCACCCGGAGCACAGGGCAAGGTGACAGTGATGGTTTGGAGGATTAATCTGAGTTGGGCAAAATCTGTGGCTTAGTTAAACCACCCTAAACCCCGGCTAGGCTCTTGCTCACAGATCAAGTAGCCTTAATTTGATTTAGCAGCAATCCCTTCAGCAGCCAGCTGCATTCGAATTAAAGCCACTTTAATTCTGAATGAAAAGTGGCTGCACGCGGCTTAACCCAATTTCACTAATATCCAGCCTGCCTCCAGCTCCCTGTTTTCCTGCTGCCTTTTACATGATTTACTGCTGTACCCTCAGCCCCTTCATTTCTCCTCAGACACCAGCTTGAGAACCACAGCTAATGCTTGGCACGGTCTCTCCTGCCAGCTGGCTCCTCTGGGCAGGAGGGGGATGCCCTGGGACCACTGCCTGCCCAGACTTCCCAGGGCAGCGATGAGGTCCAAACTCTTCCAAAGGGGTGTTTTTGCAATGACAGGAATAGTTCATATGGGGTAAAAATCATCAAGAAACCAAGGCAGAGCTTCTTGGGCAAACCCTGCAGAAGTTCTTCCCCCAACACCAAAACTTGCCAGCAGCAGCTTTTCCCACAATGTTTCTCTTGACAAAAAGACACTTATGGTCACCAACTCTTCTATTTAGGGTGCTTCAAGCAGGCTGAATCAGCAGCTTCACACATGAGAGAACTCCCCAAAGAACTGCCATCACCCCCTGTCTCCAGAGATAACTTCAGATCATGTTGATCTCCACTGGCTGAGGTAACGGAAAGATTTAAGCACTTTTCTCACTGCCCTGCACCAGGTAAGATGGAAGAGACCTAGCAGACAGTGATGCAAAACCTCACAGCAAACTCTGGGGACTGATCCACCTCTTTGCAACGCAGCCAATGGCACCGAACTGCTTTAGGCTGAGCCTTCCTCCCTCAACACCTGAGTGATGCCATACAATGTGTTAAACCCTCTGCTCTGGGTCCTGCAAGAGGTGCCAGGCTGCCAGCCTGAGCAAGGAGCATCTGCCACGGTTTGCTGAGGACTGTCACACTCAGGACAGCACAGACTTGCCTGCCCTGTGCTCTGCAAGCAAAGCAAGCTCAGCTCCATCTACAGAACACCACACAGGCACTGCCTCCCCAGGTGATGCAGTGAGGTGCAGAAGCCAGCAAGCACCCCCAGCCCGTGACTCCCCACCAGACAACCAAGCCAGACAGGGGTGCTGGTTTCCACCATCACCCCAAAGAGCTTCTTGTCCCTTTGTTCCAGGACCGAGGGGCTTAGCTCAAGGTGTTTGTGCAGAGCATAACCATTTCTGCACTTTTCTTGCATTACTGCTGATGTGAGCCCTGAAGTCTGAGCAGATGCAGGATAACTGTGCTAGGACAGAAAGCTTAAGGTTGTCAGACTTCTCCTGTAATCAAATACAGCAGCTCCACGGGCTGCCCAGCCCTTACAGCCAGGACTTGACATGTTTTATATTAAATTGTCCCTATTTCTTTATAAGTATGGGGAAATGGAATATGTTCAGTGTGAAAGAAACCTCTTTTATCGCCAGTGCTCACTCCTAATCTATGGGAGGCACGTCTTGTTCCTCTGACATCCCTGCAATGCCATATGTCACCATGTTCCTTCCCCAAGCTCAGTCCAGGCTGTGACACTGATGGGCAAGCTGGGAGAGCTGGATAGCACCTGGCAGGCAACTGGGGAGGAACACACACTGTTCCTACCCTGGGTTTTGGCCCTTTCCAACAAAAGAAACCCAGCAAAACCTCCCAGCTGCCCACTGCAGCAATGGGGAGGCAGACGGGTTGCTCCAATGAACAGACCTCCCTGGGGGACTGGGGGGCTGGCCCCGTCTTACCGTGCATCCTGCGGCTGTGGTGAGCTTGTGGGTGGAGAAGGGGAAAGCTTCGTTGCTGAGGTCGGTGTCGAGAACTTCTTGGAGGACGAGGCGGCTGTGGGGAAACAGCAAAGTGGCTACGGTGAAAGGACACAGGCTGCCAGCCTGCTTGGGCTATTGCTAAAACTTGTTTTCTTGGCTTTTGGGGCAAAACAGACCTCTCTCTCTGAATGGAAGCTGATGGGGGTGATAGACCATGCTGTAAGAGCCCCCCAAAAAAGGCCAGTGCCCCAGCAAATGGAGTATTGCTCCAGCCTGACCACTGCCTGGTGCCATGGGGCTCACACCTACCCCTGCTTGACATGGGGACCTGGACAGCAGCTGAGGCATTCATTCATCCGTCCCTCTCTCCCTGGTCAGGGTGCAAGGAGGGGGCAGTGATGCTCTCCTCACACTCACCTCAGAGGGCCCTGGATGCTCATCATGCCCAGCTCCTCTGAGCAGTCAAGGAGTTTGCACTGGAGCTTCATGTCCTGCAGCACCGTGGTGATGTGGGACCAGTTGTGCTGAGCCACAGCCCCACCAATAGCCAGGTAGTAGCCATCCCCTGGAAAACATCCCCCCAGCAGCATTTCAGGCTCAAGAGTGTTGGGCTGGGGATGATGCCCAGCTCAGCTCAGGAATGTTTTGCTCTCAAGAGCCTGAGCTGCAACCCTGACCCTCTTTGGCTTGCACAGCCCCAAGAAGGGGTGAGGTTAAATAGTGCTGAGGTAAGGGAGAGCTCTGGGGCTCTGCTAACATCCATGCTGCCTTTTGTGAGGCTTAGCCCAGTGAAAAACAAGTGACTATTACAACCTGAAAGAATAAAAGGGAAAAAAAAAAGCAGTTGAAGCCCTGGAGGTGCCTCTGTGCGTGTGTGTGTGTGTGCATCGCAGGAAAAGAAAAAAATCTTTGTCCCTTGAGACCAACAGCAAAAGCATCTGCTCTTTTGTCCCAGCACAGAGAAGATGCCAAAGTGCAGAGGGAGCTGGGAGCTACAGGTGGGAGGTGGGAGGGCTGCAGAGACTGGGCCATAACCAGTGCAGGGGCTGCACTGTATATGAGGAAGAATTTCATCTTGTCAGTAATCCCGCGTGGAAAAATCCCCAGGGGTGGGGTTTTAGAGCTGATTAATATGTAATGAATCTTTCCTCTGTCTTTCCTGCCACCACAAAATTGCTCTCTGATAATCTGTCATAATAATAATAAGTGCAGCCACCTACTGTAACTGGAAAAATAGACTTTGCTGTAATTAAACTCCTCCATCACCCGACAAACCCTGCGGATCTGCCATCCTCTTCCCATCACCCTTTGGCTCCTCACGAGCTCCCTGGACAAGAGGGATTCAGGACTGTCCCGCAGGGAGGGCAGAGCTCACCAGCACCCAGCCACGCTGGGGCAAAGGCAGCGAGATCACAGCCACAACACCCAGCACCCCGGGCTGGCACTGGGGGCTGCACCCACTGCAGGGCTGGTCCCTTCCAAGCAACAACCCCGAGGGTGACACCACCTGGGGATGGGGCTCTGCTGGCACTGGGCAGCCCAGTGCAAAGCTGCTGGTGGCAGCGCTGGTGCTGGAGCTGAGCTCAGTGTCCTCCTCTGCTGCTGCTGCTGCCTAATGCCATTTATGTCCTCGGGGCTGAGTGCTCTGCTCCCTTTCAATTCCTCTTTATTGCAGCTGATAAGGACTTGGGGAGAAGGTCAGAGCCACCAGCTGGGATGGACAAACCAAATAAAACCAGTGCAGGCCCCCAGGGACAAGTGGGATAATCGAGTTAATGGGGACCGTGGGGTAGAGGTGGAAAAAGCCAGGCAGCTGCCATTAAGTTAATGCCAGCACCCCGCGCCTGCGGCCCCCGCGCGTGGTGGGACGGAGGAGAAGCTTACGGAACTCGGACCAAACCTGCCACCACAACTTCCTGGGACTGGAGAGTTCTTTGCATCCACTGACGCAGCTGCAAGCGGCAGCAGGAGAGGCTGGGAGGATAAATCCACTCTGCGATTCCCTCCAGTCCCATGCATCCAACTCCAGCATCCCTGTGCTCAGGGCTTTTACCTTCGAAGGCGGGGGCCAGGGGGGAGGCTGGGTCCCCGGGGCTGATCCGGCTGACGGTCAGGTCGCTCTCCACGCCACCCTGCTTGTTCAGCATGCAGGTGTACACGGTCGAGCCTGGGGGAAGGAGATGGGCACCGCTGCCCATCAGCTGGCCCTGGCACAGAGCCATGGCCATGGCAGAGGCTACCAAGAAAATGAGTCCTCATCTCTACATCTGCTGTCTGGGTTTGCCCTGACTGAGCCTGGATGGACCACGAGGGAGATGGGAGCTGGGCTTTGTCCTCTCGAGATCTCTCTGAGGAGCTGAAGCTGCATCCTTGGAAATGCCATAAGCTGCTTCCCAGCCCTGGAGAAGGGGCAGATTCTCCCTGTGAGAACCGTGCCTAGCAAGGGTTGTGCTCGATTTACTCCAGTGCCCAACACATCTCCAGCTGTGAGCCACAGCTGGAGCCAGAGGGCCAGACCCTCCCTCCCTCATCCCCCTGGCACAGAGCACGTTTGTCCCTGTACAAATGAGAGCAGAATCCAGCCTCCAGTGAGGACAGGGAAGCAGTTGCTTCCCATACCCTCTGCAAAAGCAGCATTTCAAAGAAAAGCCCCAGACGGTTTTGGTGCGAGATGTGATTTCCCAGGGCAGTGCTTGGCAGAGGCAGCCAAAATCAGGGGGCTGAACTGGTACCTGGTGCTTTGCTCACATCAGCAGTAAACAGCCAGTCCACTGCTTTGGTGGCTTCAGGCCCAACCAGGTAGAATTTCCCAAAATAAGACATGTCGAAGAGAGCCAGGGCATTTCTGCACGTCAAGCATTCGTTCTTGATCTGCAATTAAAGCACACACCCCGCTGAAGTTGAGTCATATTCTCACTCCACAAAGGGAGGCAAGTATTAGAACCACTTACATAATAGGAAACAACACCAGGACACTCGCCTGGTGCCTTTTAAAGGCTGCAAGCCTTCAAAATATTTCTGAAAAATCTGGTATTAAACAGAGCAAGGCTGACAGGGTACCCTGTATGCTCAGTCCCATCCCTTACCTCACTAATACAGTGGCTGTTATCAATAATAATAGTTAAATTTGATCAGATTTGTTATGTCCCAACCTGGCCTTAACTCTTTCCTTTGGGAAACCAGCAGTAAAATCCTCGTGCCCTCTCCACTAAGGTTTCTGAGCACAGGCTGAGCATTTCTCTTCATCTTTTTGGAACATTTTCCCCAGTTTTGGGCAAAACTTGCTGCTTCCCCTCCCTCTGAGCCTCACCAACTCCTCCCAAAGCAGCAGCGCAGCACAGGCTCTGCTGCCCCTAACTCCCGTCACGCCTCCAGATGTGCCCAGATGGGGAAGGATGCCACCCCCCTCCACTCACGATGTCATGGTGGGGGGGGAAGTCGAAGGTGTACTCGTCCCCCAGCAGCCGGTTGTAGGTGTAGTCCTGGTGACGTTCCTGGCTGTACGCCCCGTAGTAGTCGTAATCGAGAACCTGGAGAGGGGGAAGCAGAGAATGGGGGCAGTGAGGAAGATGATGTGAGGCTGAAGCCAAGCGGCTGCTGCCAGTCGCATTCACCCCACACCAGGAGCGGGTCCGTGTGGGACTTTCCTTCTGTGATGGGTCCCCTCCCCAGCATCCCTGCCTGTGGTGATGGGTCCTCAATCCCAACATTGCTGCCCAGAGGTCCTGTCCCTGGCACCCCTGCCCCCGGTGATGGGTCCCCTCCCTGGCACCCCTGCCCACAGAGGGGGGGTCCCCTCCCCAGCATCCGTGCCCACTGCTCCATTCAATAATCAAGTGGTTTGGGGGTGTTGCAGCAGATGCTGCCTGTTGCAGCAGAACGGACAGACAGACACACAACATGCACACACAGATCTGCCCCTTACAGTGAATTAAAGCCCAACAGCTTTTTGGGGACATGGAACTGCTTGCAGCATATTGCACACCCTGCACACTCAGGATGCACCCTACGCACGCTGGGCACAGCTGGTACCCTCTGGGCTGAACACCCCCCAGAATGTGTGCCGTGCTTACCGGGGCTGCTCCCCTGGGGCTGAACCAGCCAGGCCTTTCCCAGCCATGCCGCTCCTGGAAAACGCAGCCCTGTTGCAGCAGCTCCTACTCCAGCAAAGCCAGAGAAACAGGAAAAACTGATTAAAAAAAAAAAAGCTTTTTCACTGCTTTTTGAGCAGTGCCCGGGCTGCCCTCCTCGCACGCACGCTCAGCACCTGACTTGTGACCCCCTCAGCTTTGGCTATCAGCAGCCAAAATCAGCTCTGCAGTTTGTCTTTTCAACCCCATCTGCCTGCAAATTGCCTGATGTTTTTGTCCCCCCAGAGAAAGGTATTTGCTGATGGGCAGGAGCCTGACAGCCCAGCCGTGCACCCCACCAAAGCCTGCGCTACGGTGCACGAATTACTGACCGAGAGATGCTAAATCCAGAGGGCAAGATTCCCCCACGATGTTTACAACAGTAATTATATAATAACATTTGAGATTTATATGGCAACCTTCTCATTCCTCCTCTGTGCTCTCAGGAAAAATCTCTCTGCACGCAGTTAATTAGGGATCCATTAAGATATTTTTGTTTGGTGCCTCTGTTCGGAAAAGAATAGATTTTGTTGAACATTTCAGAAATGATTCAGTGTCTATTTATAAAACACAGCACATGTTCTGGAGCTGCATGTATAAATACCAGGCTGTCAGTCAAATGGCCGTTGCTTATTAGACGTGCTATTAAAAAATAAATTGCATCCTCGGTGACAGAAAACAACTGAGCTGTCAACCAAACACCGGGGGACGGTGGGGAGGGATGTCTGTTTTACTGCTTGAGCCTCTGTTCTCCATCAGAAGAGGAATGGTGTGATATGAACTGGTGACAAGCAGAAATGGGCTCAAGAAATGTGACTGCTCCTTGCTGGGGCTGGGGATGGCAGCAATGGGGTGGGATGAGGCACTGGCCCAGGTCACCATCAGCATCTCGGGAGCGGTGGGTGAATGAGGAGGCCCCAAGCTGCAGTTGCTGTGATGCTGCTGATGCAGTGAACCACTGGAAACTGTTTTGTTTTTTTTCTCAAGTAGTGCATCTTGAAAGCATTCTTCCATGGAGATGGGTGCAAGGAAGTGACTGGTGAAGGTGTGAGCCAGGAGGAGCCCTGACTGGCATCTCCAGGGAGCAAAACCAGTGGAGACTTAGGAGGTAATGGCAAAACTGCCTCTGTGGAGGCAGAACTACTGTCTGCTCTTCTCACATCCCTCCTCGTGTCCCAGCCTCACTCTGCATTGCGAGATGCCCATTTGGGAAGGAAAAGGTGCTGCTGAGCTGCAAACGAGGCATGGTGACCGGGGAGGAAGGAGATCACTGGGGGCACCCAGCACACCACTGCCCCTCACAACTGCCCCTGAGCTGGAGTGGCAGCAGATTAAATAAATCTCAGTGCCCTTCTCTCCACTCTTCCCTTGCTCAGTGACCATCACTGGGCTCTTAAGCCCCATCTGCTAAGTTAAATATGATGGGAATTCTTGGCACCTCTACCATTAAACAGCCCGTGGCGCCAGCACCCTCACAGCGTGCACCCAGTAAGCTTTGGGATTCGGCAGAGATCTTCCCAGGATGGAAAGATGGAAGTGAGGATGCAGCACACTGCTTTGGGGAGCAGTATGGCTGCGACTGCTCCTTGCCACGGCTTTTTTTCTGTGAGGATGCTACGAGGGTCTCCCATTGCTCCCCGTGTGGCAGCCCGGGTCAGGGTGCACATCCTCACCTCATGCAGAGGGTCCTTCCTCATGTTGCGCCCCGCCAGCGGCTCGTCGTGGGGGAAGACCACGGAGTAGTTCTTGGCATAGGACTCGTGGCTCCGCTCCCGGATCCAGCGGTTGTTGTCGGTGAGGGAGTGGTGAAACCTCCTGGAAGGCAGGGAGAGGGCAGAGTCTGGATGAGTCCACCAGCTCACGGGGTGCCTGCTGCCCGAGGCATGGCCATCGCGGCCAGATCCAGATGTGGATGCAGCTGCTGCGGTGTAAAATTGCTGTTCTCACACCCGTTCACAGGTAGGAGAGCAGAGGAACCAAGCAGGGCTCAGTGCTGGCCACACTACCCACTGGAGCCAGGTGCAGCCCCCACTGAGCTCCCCAGTCCTGCTCCAGAAACAGCCACCCCAGAACACCCTGGGGGAAGAAGGGAGCTCTTCTAGGGGCAAAAAAAAAAAATAGAAAAAGAGGAAACTTAGGTTCTAGTTCTGCTCTGCTTCAGCATGGGGCTGGCCTTGGAGCATGTCTCGTGCACAGCTCAGGTTTAAACACAGCCCCAGTGAAGAAAAGAGCCCTGGACATTCCTTACATTTTTCATCCAATTCTCCCTAGGCTGAAATATAAATAAAACCCAAAGCATTTTAAATTTGTTTGACATATTTTCATCTTTCAAACAGAAAAGCTCCTTGAAGGAATGCGCCAACTCAGCACACGCTCAGGTTATTATTACCAGAGATCTATAACTCACAGAGCAGCCCCAGGTGCTGGTGGCACCTTTCCCAGGGCTGGCAGAAGGGATGCAGGCAGCAGGCAAAAGGCAAAACAAAATGTCATCTACAGGGCCTTTTAAAAGACTATTTTTGCTTTCCTGCCCACTGCCCAGGTGCTGAGGAGAGGCAGAGCACCGGGGCTGAGCCCTGCAGCAGCACAAGCAATGCAAGCGACGTTCCCCAAAAGCAACCGTGGGCTCGCTGTGAGGGCAGCTGCCTCTTCTGCTGGCATGGGACAGGCAGCAGGTGACACATGGCATGTCACCGGCACCCCTGTCTGCCTGGGCAGCCCCGGCCCCTTCACCAACACGCCCAATTCCTGACAGTGGCAAGAGGAGCAACAGCTGCCAGAAGAAATATTTACAAGCGTGTGCTTTGAGAGGATAAATATTTAAATGTGCAGAAAAGGGAGTTATTTAAAGAGCAGCTCAGTAATCATCACCGAAAGAAAAAAGATGGGACTGACACCAGCTTGATCACGGGGCAGACAGAATACAGGGGATGCTCGGGTAATCCAGATGCAAGGGCTGGAATGCCCCCCAACTGTTCTCTGAGTGGGGCTGGGGTCCCACGGCACAGGTCAGCTCCACGAAAGCTGTGGTTGTGCCAACGATTTCTCCTTCCCAGGCTTGGCCCATCACTGGCCAGGCTGCAGGAGGAAGACTGCTGGAGGCATCTCCCACCAACCTCTGCAGGTACCAGCACTGACTCCCCCATCCTCCCAGCACATGTCAATGGGGTGTTTACCATCTCTGCCACAAAAGCAACATGGTTTGAAGAGCTTTGTCCCTGACAAGGCAGTTGCTGTGGTTAGCAGCCCTGTAAGAAAGCCCAAAGCCAATCAAATATAATCAGGTAAGTCAAAAGCAATTAGGGAGCCAACATCTGCACAGTCAAAACTCCTGGCCCGTGTCATGCTGCAGAGCAGGGGCAAAGCTAATCTTCCTCCTGTTGAAATCATCACCCTCGGTTATTAACTTAGAGGATTAGACACGGCACTAATTGAACAACAACAAAACCCAAACGTAATTACCCTGTCCTTTCCCATCGCTGCAATCTCCTTGTGTCTGATGGAAGCTGTTTGCGTAGAAGCGGGATGAGGCAAATGAGATAAACCCCACGTGTAAATTCATTAAAGCCATTGAGCATAATTGATTCCAGCTCCTTGGAGGGACACAGGCTGCACCACAGATGCTGCCTGACACCCAGTCCCGATGCCAGCATCCAGCCCTTCCTCAAAACCCATCTCTGAGGACCACCCAAGGATGAGGGCTATCAGCAAAGGAGCCCGCAGGGACCTGGGGCAGCCAGGGTCACTTGCCTGATATCGTAGCCATACATGTCCTTCTCTGGCCGCCCGTGGATGATCCAGTGAGCCAGCTCCCTCCCGCAGCCGCCTCCCAGCATCATCCCTGGGGGAAGAGACGAGGAGGCAGAGGAGGCTGGGATACGATGCCCACAGTGGGACGCCCAAGGTGTGATCCCTTCAGGACTCTCTTACCGGCACTGTTGAAGCCACAGCCAAGGAAGAAGCCTCGGACCTCTGGGGCCTCCCCCATGAGAGGTTTGTGGTCGGCTGTGAATGACTCTGCAAGACAGAGAGGGGGACGTGCCAGTGAGGCCAGGACAGACATTTTGCAGACACATCACACACTTTAGGGCCAGGGTTCCCACAGCTTCCTGTGCTGGCCTTGGCCTGCTCCTGGAGATATCAGTGGAGCCAGAACTGGATCAACACCAAGCACTTTGCAGCATCTCAGCTGGGGCATCCCCCACTTGCATCTCTCCAACAGCTCCCAAGCAGCAGAGACCAAAGGGAAGGCAGCCCTTGTACTGGGATGCCCAGCTTGCTGCACACCAGCACCGCAAGGGGATGACCTCGGTGTTAGGGTTTAGATTGAGAATTTGAATCCCCGACCAGAAGGTACATGAGGTGCTGTGGTGGCTGAAGCAGCCTCTTGCTTCCTCCCATTTCCTCAGCTGAGGGAGATGCAAAGACTCGTTCACTGCCTCTTCAACATCTGGGCCATATTTCATTTTTATGACTATTTTTCACCTTCATTCTTTTCTTCTAGGGAATTTCATGAATTTAAGTTACTTTACTCAGCTGAGGGACTGTTGTTGATGTTGCCCAAGGTTCCTGTGCTAATGATGCCTCCTGCTGCCAGCTCCCGCTCCTCACAGGGCTATCAACCACAGCTCCTGCACAAATCCCTGCTAGGGAGGACAGAGCAAAACACCCTGACAGAGACCTGCAAACCTCCTCCCTCATTTATGGAGGTTCACCCATCCATGTGAAAGGTGAGAGGAGAGTTCAGCCTGGTCCTTCCCCTGCCCAGCAGTGCCCAGCATGTTTCCCATGATGTCTGTGCTCAGGGCAAGACAAGAGGAAAGTCAGAAGTTTATTCCCTGCCAATATCCCAGTACTGATACTCCAGGTTACAAATTCGTAGTATCATGAAATGGTTTGGGTTGGAAGGGACCTTTCAAGCTCATCTGGTCCAACCCCCCTGCAGGGAGCAGGGCCATCTGCAACCAGAGCAGGGTGCTCAGAGCCCCGG
>JANHFX010005780.1:0-27195 GCA_027560015.1 Chloroceryle amazona | reverse complement strand
AAGCTCACCTGAAGGTTAGTTTTGTAGAATTTAAATGTACCAATTAAGTAGAATATAGCGTCTTCAGTTACCAAATTCCGTGAATGCAGAGGGATCAAGACGACGCAAGACAGTCTTACCTGCACTGATCAAATAAACATCCCTAACTACTTACTGCAGGAGAATTCTTATACAAAAATGTTTATATGATGTCACCTCCCGCAGCAGGGTGGTGGACTAGATGATCTTTCACAGTCCCTTCCAGACAAAACCCTTCTATGACTCTATGAATAATTATGCAGATTAAAACAGTGCTAATACTTTTCCAAAACGGACATATTTTGTTATCAATGTCACTAGAATAAACCAGGTTTCTCTAACAGAGGTGCAGTCACTTTTCTGCTGTGATTTTTCACAGTGATTGGTTTAGAATTTGATCTAGGTTTAGAACAAATAAGTATATTTAAGTTATGGCCGTGTTCTTATGATCAAGTGTCAGCCATTAGCTGGTTTTAACAGTGCACTTTAAAAGATTCCATGTTCTTTCTTGAAAAGAGGAGAACACCTAGGCTGAACTTCAGCAGAAACCTGGATTTCAGGTGATATTATTTTTCCTCTGGAATTAATACAATGGTTGAAAGAGATTAGAGAAAGACAAAATCAAGTATCTGAGTCAAGGATGCATGACAAAAGCTACTTCCACAGGGAGACAGTGAGTCCTTCATATGGGAAGCCCAAGAGTTTTCAGAAGGAGGCTTATTAGGAAGGTAAATGGGACAGAGGAAGTTGTTCTCCAACTGGCAAGTTGCCAGAGAAGGAGGACATGAATGAGGAAAGTACAAGCAGAGATAATAAAGCAGTCAGACTCTTAAGCAGTGCAGAAAAACACTCCCAAGACAAAGAAAAGAGGATGAAAATGCCAAAGAGAGATACCAAAGAAGGGCTACCTTGCTTGTAGGCCTGAGAAACCCCTGGGGGTCCTTTAGGAACATCTAATTAACTCCATCACTATCCTACAATTTGATTAGCTCTTACTTTTCAGTCTTCTTGTTTTTTTATTTCTTTCCTTATTAGGAGTTTGTGAATATTTATATAGAGTGAAAAAAAAGGTCAAAATTAATAGATCTGAGTGTCCAGGTGATGAACTTTCTTTCAACTTAGCCTTCAAATAGTGCAAATAGCTCCATTAAAAAGATGGATTTTTTTCACAGTCCCAGCTGTGACTTTTGCCATTGGACAGATGGCACTGTCCAAAATAGATTCCACTGATTTATGCCACACAGAATTATATTACTCAAATCCTATCAAGGACTTCATGGAATGAAAGTGTTCTTAATTTTCAGCTTAATTTTTCTTGGCTCCAGTTCATCTCCTTACTCCTGTTCATATATCTTTTTCATTTTCAACAATGTATGTCCTTCAAAGAAGCCATACAGTACTCCAGAACAGTACCAATATGTCTGATTCAGGCTGCCTTTGAGTCAGACTTGCCGTAATCAATATGAGCATGCTAAAAAATGGGTGGAATTACTCAACATTCAAATTTTATTTTCATTGCTTGAATATGCTTTGCAGGAGAATTTCTTGGAAGGGCAAAACCACATACCATAGCCAAGGCTTTTATATTCTTCAGCTTTATTTATTCATGCCCTTAACTGTTGTCGTTTCTTTTGTACGCACCTCTGAAAGGGTGCAGCACAGCGGGTTTTATTTTATTTACAGGATATTTGGCTAGAAGCTCTTTGTCAGATCAAATCATTGCTCAACAAAGTAGCAGGAGCAGCGTGAAGTAGCAGGTTTTCCATTAGTATTCTGCCTAGAACAAAGGTGCAGTTCTGCAGCTAAGGACTTAAGTTCGTGTTTCTCTGTTTTCTGTTTTGGAAGAGGCACAACAACCATATGCTAAGTAAATTTAAACAGCTTCATTCTTTGGATCCAGATCAAGAAGAAAGATATCATTTACCAGTGTGTCCAAGACAAGACTCTAAGAACACAGCTGTTGTTGTGTTATCTCATCTCTTCTTCTCAAAAGGCAAGTCTTTTTTTTTGTTTAAAGTGTGAAGGGGATAATAGGGGACCCTATTATACTGACATTGCTGGTCCAAGCTCTGCTTTCCTGGATCAAATTAACAGGATTTGTTTCAGGAGCCAGTACTAAAAAGATTATGAAAATAATGTTTGTGCAAGGGAAATAATTCAGAAACCCTTCATGTCCGTAGCTTCAAAATAATATAGCAATCAAAAAATCAGCATGTTTCATCTCAGACAGTAACACAGAAATCTTAATTTTTGACTGTTCAAATAATTCTTAAAATATTAGTTTAGATAGCTCTTGGCCTTTTAGAGAGCATTTCATACTAACTGATTTTAATAGTCTTTATCAGTGTAGACAGCATTTCACTGTAAATGAAAATCAGACCAGATTTGCTGTACAATTCAGCATAATTAGACAGTGTCTGACAGACAAACAATGGTTAATAATCTGCAGTTTGCTTATATATTTTAAAAGCATTATTATGTAGCCTTATAATTTTGCAGAAAGGTATGACATATAAAAACTATTTTTTTAAAGTTTCTTGAATTTTGAAGTGTATCAAGGAAATACTCCTTTACCAAGAGGATAGTCAAACACTGGAACAGACTTCCTAGAGAGGTGGTCAATGACTCCAGCCTGTCAGTGTTTAAGAAACATTTTGACAATTCCCTTAACAACACGCTTTAACTTTTGGTCAGCCCTGAATTCATCAGGCAGTTGGACTGGATGATGGTCACAGGTCCCTCTCAACTATCCTATCCTAATTATTTGATGTAAAATATTTTTACCCTTTGCTTTTGTAAAATCTCAATGTTTAACATGGAACTGTTGAAGTCAGAGTCCCTTAAGAGGTAAAAATGTGCAAATGGGTACGTTAAGTGTACTAACCACATAACATTGCCTAAGTGGCAAGGCAGCATGCTCTTCTTTTGAGATGTGGGCTCACAAGAAGTGGCAAAACATTTTGCTTTGGATTCTGAAGTCCTCATGGTTGTTAGGGTACTGTTTAAAAGAGCAGCCTGTGGTATATGCAGTTCTTTTTGACTTGATCCATTGTGGATATATATTGAACTTCATTGCTGTTACTTTATTCCTTGATGTTAAGTGGTAAACATGCTACAGAGAGGAATGAAGTAGTGATTTTTTTATTTTTCTTTTTTTTATGGGAAGAGCCTACAATTTTGAATAAAGTGTAGACAACACCATTACAGGCAGGTGCCCTTGTTTTTGCTGTCCTAAGATTTTTCCCTCAGAAATAACTGGGTTTCTTTTTCTGTGCTATCTTTGTAGGAAAATGAAAGCTGAAACTCTCATTTATGTTTTAAATCCTGCCATGCCAAGGATGCCCACAGCTATGTGCTTCACTGAGCCACACTCAAATTCTACTCTACTCCACAGTTAACCCTGCTGAAGTCACTATAAATGAAGTATGACCTTGAATGTCAGCTTTTACTCTTACATAGATAAGCACAATCTCATTTGACAGTTACTGGAATTATCTAGGTCATATAAAGAGTTTGTATAGAGTTTCTGTACCAATATTTTTTTTGGTTCTGTGTGCTATAAAGAATGGAAACCTTAATGTATCTAGCATCCATGAAATCCAGGTCTCAAATAATCTCTCAGTTCTTTTTTGTTTTCCGTTCTGTTGCAAAACCACACATAATATATTTGCGTTCAAAAGACCTAAGGAAAGTTTCTCTGTAGATTCTCTTATCTATATTGAAATTATATGAAATTACTTTATTGCATCCTAATTCAAGGAAGTTTGTGATTCTCATAATCAGTTAAGGAAAATATATTTCTATCAATAATTTGGGATTAAGAAGAAAAAGCTGCTCTGTCTGACCTGACATGATTTTTTGCTCTGAATTTCCCTAATTATTTACAGTAATTTTCTTTTTTTCACTCAGTACTCCTCAAGGAAGGCTGTTATATTGCTCAGCTCTTCCATCAAATTCAAACTTGGAGTTTGAGTGCATAAGAGAATAAGTTACCACACATTACTTTTTCCATAGTAATTGTCCATGTGTCCTCCTACCCCCTAAAAAGTGTGAAGTAATTTAAGATAGCTTACCCTTTATAGATTGAAAGGCAATTCCCCATTTGAGAGAAGCAAACAATTCCAAAGCCAATTGTTGCAAAGCCACTGATGTAGGGTAGCTTGCTGATGCGTTGGTTCACCTTAGAATCATCTGCGTGGGAACACTCACAATCAGCTGTTTAATCTGATTTACACTGAAGCGCTGGTCATGTTTTAGCAAATTCTATAAAGCTCAGAATTTTTTAATATTATTATACACTCAAAATCATGATTAGATTTTAAATCTCTATAGACAGTAAGTAAATAAAGTATCTGTGTATAAGCATAAATTGTCCTCACTCTTCAGAAAGGTGAAATTTAATACAGAGGTTCTAAAGTATCTTATTTTGTTCAAGGAAAATACAAACAAAATACTCCGTACAGAAAGACAATAGCTATCTATAGACTGAAACAAGTGATCAAGCTGATCAGCAGAAGCAGAGGCTGAACTTTCCTAGTGTAGCACAAGGGTGATGTAATTCAGGTTATTTTAGCCTGCACTGAAAAGTGACTAAATTCACTCGTGAAATTGCACCCATCAGATAAATCACTATAGCTCAGTTAATGCAACGTAACTTGCTACATTATAGAAACCTTGTGCCTGAGTCCTTCTTTTATCAGGATCATTTAAGGACCAATTTTAATATATAGATAACTGATTTCAACACCTGTGAAGAAGGAACTTGACAGTGATTTGTACAGTTATCAGCTGCGCACACTGTTTTGACAGGAAGATGCTATTCCCTGTTTCTCAGCCTGTGCTGACTGTGGAAAGAACAAGATTTCAGGCTGTGAAATTACAGCTTTCTATTGCACCTGACACAGCCTTAGAAATGTGCCTAGAACAGAACCACAGTGACTTCACTGGAGTCAATCTCTTGTGCTTTTACAAGTAAATATAGTGTTGGGTTTGGGTTCATGGAGTCCTTCAGAAATTCACCAGTTTCATATCTGACTACAAGCAAAGGCATTAACCTGTAATAAAAGTAAATTATAAGTGATGCAGAACAACTGTGAAGTGTCTCGTAACACAAGACATTTTCATTGTTTTATTTTCATATAGAAAAACTTTAATATAGTCAAATTAATTGCGTTTGTCACATAAACCATGTAAGGGAACAGAGAAGAGATTTACTGCGAGCTTAATTAAATTGCTATGTATAATGTCAAGTAAGGTTACTGGCATCATAATATATCCTCTTGGACCAAAGGTGTTTAAAGAGATAATTCACCTGATGATAATGAGCTTTGAGATTATAAATGCTGGTTATTTGCTTTGGAACTTCTCATGGAATTATCATACTAAAGATACCACTTTTATGAAATAATTAATTATAATTGCTTTTCTCTAAGATGTGCTGAATACATATAAATCTGAGCAATTAATAAATACCCTGTTGTGTCATTTGTGTAAGCCATGGAGTCAGAAAATGGCAAAAGAAAGTGTTTTCCTTTAATTTGTGTCTACAAAAATCTTCAGTATTCTCAATGAATGCAGAAAAATTGCATCCAGAAGCATTTGCATAGAAGAGAAAAACTGATTCAAAGTGCACCAACTACCCATCAGCAGACTCTAAATTCCTCTGAAAAGTTGTTAGGTGATATGACAAATTTCTTCAGTTCTGGGCTCCTAGGAAGAATTAGACCCTTAGTTTTTAATCCTCTTCAAGAAAATACATAATTTGGAAAATAATTTGGAAGATAATCTCTGTTTAGACAGGTGTGTTTATGCCAGCTCTAATTAATATTTCCAATTGATTGAATGATTCTAGCAAATGAGCTTGGGAAAACACCCAAGAATTATCAAAGCCCTCAAGTGTTGTCTTTCCTTGTCTTTGGGACACCTTCTCAGCTGAGGTAAAGGAAGTACTACCACATCCTAGCTAATGTACTCAATCATCTGAGCCATCAGATACATGTGAGGGGACGGGGGATGATAAGTTTCAGCAAGTCTGTCCTCAGAGCCAGTGATCTAGACTGTGGGTTGCAAAAGAATCATAGCTGCACACTGAAAATCTCCGATGGCTGTGCCTATGCCAGTCAAGAGAAGTGAAGGATTCATGAATGTTTTCATACTGAAAAATTCAGAAAATTTAGGAGGGAAAGCAGATAGTCGAGGGTCTGAGGAACTAGAGTTTTGGCCATATCTCCCAAATTTCCCAAAAAGGCAATCAATTACCTAAGGAAGCCTTCATAACAAGGTAAGAAGTACTATTGTGAGAGAGGAGTTAAACATGAAATGTAGATAAAAAAAGCAGGAAAAATCATATTTTTTATACCCCTGTATCATTTTCCATATTTCCACTGTCTCTTTCCCCACTCACGCCCACGAGTCAAAACACTAGCCAGCATCTCACACCAGATGCTGAAGAAGCATTCACGCAGGCACATGGATGTGAAATACTACTTCTTTTATCAGATACCCTCTTCCTGAACTAACTTCCAACATTTTGCATCTGGATCTCTCTTGAATTTTTTTTTATAAATACTCTGTGACTAACAATTGCAAATGATGTCCACGTCTAACCCACTATTTAATTGTCAGCAGAGCACCACTCCCAATAGATATTCACCAAAACCTGCACACTGTGCTTTCCTCAGAAAGCAGTAAATTCCTTTGTATGCATTTCAAAGGTTGTGTGGTTCATGTTGCCTTCTTTGCCTAGAAGAAGAGCACCTGAACAATAAACTAATTTTAAAACCTTTAAAATTATCTATAAAGTTAGAAGAATTTAGCATGGTGGCAAGATACTAAAATTAAATGAGCTTTTACTACAGTTCTGTAGAATACTAATATTTGGAAGATCATTTATCATTAAATCTCCATCAGAATAGCACTGACAATATTATTAATGAGATTGACTTCAAGCCTAAATTGTAATAGTTAATTCAAGTCGTGCGAGCTATGGTGGTGCTATGGTGACTGAGTCAGTCAAATAGGGTGACTTCAGTGAACTGATTTCATAGCCTAGAAGCTTCTATAATACAACTAAATTCCGTAAAATTGAAAGTGGTGCTGCATTTTTCCTGACCTACATTTCCACAGCATTTCTAGAAGGCAATGCAATTGGTTTGAATGAAGATGTGGGATTTAGAAGCAAGGGGTAACAGATATGATTATTAAAAAAAAACCCAACAAATTAAAATAGAACCTGATATCTAATGCTTTATATTAATTCAAGGATACCAATACAATTTTTCCTTGCGTCAGATGAGATAAAAGTTATTGTCCTCCATCTCAGTACTGAAGGCTCTGGCAAGGGAATGTTAACTGCTGAAAGAATTTCTGCAGCATTCTAGATTATCAAGTTCATTGCCATTAATTATACCTTGCTCTTCATGCAGATATAATTACTACATTAATTTTGATCAGCAAAAATTTCTAGCACAATTCATAAGGAATTTCAGTGTAATTAAAAGAATTAAAAGAACAGTGCTTTTGCCCACCACCAATCAACAGCTCAGATAGGTCAGGATCTCTGATGAAGTCCAGTATATCAGACAGCTCTGGTCACCAGACTGAGGTTCTTCCTGTTCTCTGAGCTTTTCAGTTTAAGAGTCTCTTCTCATGAAGCAGTTATTGCTACCAGCATGGTCCCTTGAGACTGCTCTGCAATTAACGCACTGAACAGATGCATTTGTCTGCCTCACATCCAAGTAAGTGAATCTCACAGAGGCTTTCTATGGGCACATGCTCTGCTGGGTGAAACACTGGCTGGACAGCTCAGCCCAAAGAGTGGTGGTGAAAGGAGTTAAATCCAGCTGGCGGCCGGTCACACGCGGTGTTCCTCAGGGCTCAGTATTGGGACCTCTTCTGTTTAACATCTTTGTCAATGACCTGGATGAGGAGATAGAGTGCACCCTCAGTAAGTTTGCAGATGACACCAAGCTGGGTGGGAGCATTGATCTGCTTGAGGGTAGGGAGGCTCTACAAAGGGACTTGGACAGACTGGACCAATGGGCCAAGGCCAAGGGTATGAGGTTCAACAAGACCAAGTGTCAGGTCCTGCACTCAGGCCACAACCACCTCATGTAACACTTAAAACTGCAGCAGAAAGGGACCTGGGTCCCCTGGCTGAATATGAGCCAGCAGTGTGCCAAAGTGGCCAAGAAGGCCAACAGCATCCTGGCTTGTGTTAGAAGCACGACCAGAGAGGTGAATGTCCCTCTGTAGCCCACATTGGTGATGGTGCCTCTCAAGTATTGTGTTCACTTCTGGGCACCTCAATACAAAAATGACATTGTGGTGCTGCAGCAGGTCCATAGAAGAGCAACTAAGCTGGTGAAGGGCATGGAGAACAAATCTTACAAGGCACAGCTAAGGGAACTCAGGTTATTTAGTCCAAAGAAAAGGAGGCTGGGGGAAGACCTTCTCACTCTCTACAGCTCCATGAAGGAGGTTTAAGAGAGGTTGATACTGGTCTCTTCTCACAAGTAATTAATGATAGACAAGGAGGGAATAACCTCAAACTGCACCAGGAGAAGTTTAGACTGGACTTTAAGAAAAAGTTTTTCCATGGAAAGGGTTGTCAGGCATTGGTAGAGGCTGCCCAGAGAGGTGGTTGAGTCACCATCCCTGGATGGTTTAAAAGCTGTATAGATGTGGTGCTTGGGGATATGGCTTAGTGGTGGACTTGGTAGAGCAGGGATAATGGTTGGACTCTATGATCTTAAAGATCTTTTTCAACCTTGATGATTCTATGATTCCCCTGCACACTTAGAAAAGCTTGATTTCTCTAAAAGCCTAAAAATAGCTGGCAAAATGAAAGGAAATTGATAACTGATTTACAAGGAGTTTTTAATTCTATTCACATACTAACAGCTTCTCTAACAGTTGAAAGAGATGTGCATTAGGAAAAAAATCTTATTTCCCATTGTTCATACAGCACAAGGGGTGGACGTGATGTCAAGTTAATGTGTCTGGAGACACTGGTATGTGACTATAATTACTCTGAGTGGAGGACTGATTTAGTGATTCTGAAAAAAAGTTAATTTTCTTACACCAGCTTGAATTACCTTTGTATTTATACATGCACACAGAGTGATTTATATATACATGAGTAATATATGTGCTTATCGGACTCTATTGCTATTAAGATCTGACAAGCTACACAAACCACTGAAGACTATAATAATGTAAGGATATGAATATTTTTACTTCAGTTTCAGAGTTTCCTCTTCAGAAACTATAAGCAAAGTTATATCTGTTTTAAATAAAGTTATTCTAATTTTATTTGGTAGTATTGTAACACTATCATTACAATTTGCTCACTGCTTATTTGAAATAAAAACAACCAAACCAACCCTGTTTCTCAGAAATAGCATTTTTAGATTGGCTGATCTGCCCCTCGTCTCCTGTAGCACAAAAAGCCTTTGTCACGAGCCATGTAAAGAACTGAAAGTATTCCCTTTACAAAGAGTCAACTAAATTAATTCAGTGTTATACAATTTGGAGACTTCAGTACCCAAGAGCTGCAAAAAGACAGAGCAGAAGCTAGAGGTGCAACCACAAGAACCCTCCCAACCACTGTGAAGACCACTGAGAGACCCCTCCCCTTGAATGGTGACGTGGAGCTTATTATACTGGTTGCCATTACACTCTTCCTGAAGCTGAGCAGAGCTAGACTGTCTGAGCATTTTCCAAGCATCAAGGATACTTCTGCAGAAATATCTCCCCAGCACTGGAGCGTGGTTCCTCCTGGTGCAGCCATTCCCATTGCGTAATTAAAGCCACTGATATGGAACATTTATAAGCACCATCATACAGTCACCTGGAAAGATGTGACCTCCAATACCTGGCTGAAATCACTGAGGTATCATTTCAGTAACCAAAATAGGAGGGAGTCTGTGTTATTCTTCAATATTCAAAGGATGTTAAATATCCTTTGATTGAAGATAGCAATTTTCTGATTAAACTAATGGCTTACATCTCACTTGCTTTTGCTGTTATGAGAAAATGGATGTCAAAAGCCTTGACAATTACTTCTTCATATTCATTTAAATATATATTTTATATCATTTCATATTTTTGTTTATGTACATAAAATATATAGATCTTATAGAAAATTAATTTACTCATGTATTCATGCATCTTTAATTATAAACATCCTTAAAAGTACCTTCATGTCATAAAAAACATGCATAAGAATATCAGAATAGTGTAACAGAAATCGTGTGTCCAGCAGGACTACGGAAGAGCCTGTCCCCCATACTTGGCGCTGTTGAGGCTGCACCTTGAGTATTGCATTCAGTTTTGGGTCCCTCAATACAAGACAGACATTGAGGTGCTGAAGCATGTCCAAAGATGGGCAACAAAGTTGGTGAAGGGTCTAGAGAACAAGTCCCATGAGGAGTGGCCAAGGGAATTGGGGTTTAGTCTGGAGAAAAGGAGGCTGAGGGGAGACCCTATCACTCTCTATAACTGCCTGAAAGGAGGTTGTAGCAAGGTGGGGATCAGTCTGTTCTCCCAAGTAACAATCAATAGAACAAAAGGAAATGGCCTCAAGTTGCCCCAGGGGAGGTATAGGTTGGCCATTAGGAAAAATTTCTTCACTGAAAGGGTTGTAAAGCACTGGAATAGGCTGCCCAGGGAATTGATGGCCTCACCATCCCTGGTGGTATTTAAATGACATGTAGAGGTAGCACTTCAGCATATGGTGCAGTGCTAGGTTAATGGTGGTACTCTGATTTTAAGTGTCTTTTCCAACCTAGATGGTTCTATGATTCTGTGATTCATTTCTCTGAAACAAATATACAATACAGAATTTGTCCACATTTTCCTAAAACAGCCTGTTTTTAAGAGTCTTGCCTTTCATTTCACAGCACCTTAGCAATCATGCAAACCAAATCAACTGAAAGACTAATTTAACTATTATGTTCTAGGATTGAATGTGCAACTGAAGTCAGTCGTTACCTGATTAGGAAGTGTTCTTTCTCTCTCCAGTGTGCATACTTTGTAGAAATTATTCATGTTAGATATGAAGCCAACTTTGGTAGTAAATGAGTTTTCTTCTGCTGCTCCCCTCCTTCCATAATTACAGCTAAAAGCCTCGTGCTGTGTCCCCAGTGAATCATTGCGGTTAGTAACATAAGCTATGGCTTCACAGATGGGAAAGGTATAGGGAGATAGACTTGTCTGCACGCACTGGATTGTTTCTTCTCTGCAGCACCAGAAGTGTGGCTTCAGAACATACTGCAGATGGCTATTCTGGGTCTCCTTCTGAGCATGTGAAAATGCAATTGTATTTTTTCGTTTCCCACATGAAGCCTTATCAACTGACCATGAAGAACGATTGATGGCAAATTTAACCTCTCTCCAGTCCTGTAGGTAGGCTGAGGGGTTTTGGGAAAGAGGAAAGTGATTTTATTTCTCTCATCCATTTCATTCTCACTTCGACTTCCTATTCAAAATGTAGCTGTAGTCTCATCTTCACCTTCCCCCAAAGAACTAACACTTTTCAAGGCTGTAATGCCACTCTTGAGCCAGCCAGGAGAGGGTGCTGGAGAACAGTGTGCCAAACAGCTCCCTGGGTACTTCAGTTCCTCAAAATGCAAACCAACATCCATTAAAGTTATTCTGCTTTTCTGTTACCTCACCTCTTTACTTAATTCCCTTGCTAATTCAGATTTCTTTCCGCCCACTATATCCCTTTCAAACGGCATATTACAATCAATGGTTACCACTGGTGACAACTGTGCAAGATCTCAGCTTTGAAAAGGGATGCAAGAGGTTAAGAAGACTGAAGCTGCATCCCAAGGAGTCAACTGAACATGCCAGGAAACAGTCCCTGGCACAAGGGCTGGCTGGCACAGACACAGCCCTGTTACTAACCTCCCAGGCAGCAACAATCCCTGCTGCAGTCTGAAGGGCAAGTGGGGTGAAGAGCCTAAAGAGGCAGATTTTATTCTGGTAATATGCACCAACATTCAACTGAGAGCCAGCCACAGTGCTGGTCTTATGTCAACTCCCCCCTAGTTTGAACAGAAATGGTCATTTTTGTACAAACTATCTGTAAGAATCCAGAGGAATGGGAGATGATTAAAAGCCAGTGTGGATTAGTGAAGAATAAATCATGTCAAGACAATATAAATTCCTTTGTGACAGGCCTGTGGGTAAGAGAGAAACAAATGAAGTCATATATTTTGATTTTAGTACTTTTTCTGACACTACTGACAGTGCATTTTTAAAGCAAACTAGGGACACATGATAGAGATTAAAATATTCACTGACTGGGTGCAAAACTAGTTACAAAATCTTATCATGAGGACGGTTATCAATGATTCACTGTAAAACTTAAGTAGGGTCCTCAGGGATCCACCCTGGGTCTGGCAAGCAGTTCCATTAACAGCCTGCATGATGAAATATCTAATATATTATTAATGTGCAGACAACTTCAAGCTGAGTGGGGCTCTCAGTGCTTTGAAGAATGCTTAGAATTTAAAATCATCTTAACAAATCATATCATCTTAGTATAACAGGATGATTTTCTTGAAAGGATAAATGAAAAATAAAGGAGGAATAATGAGCTGAACAGAATGAGGAAGAACTTGTTAGGTGGCAGTTCTGCAGTAAAGGATCAGGACTGCAGTGAAACACAATCTAACTCTGCTGTAATATGAACAGAAAACACACATGATGGTTTCTATAGATGCCAAGCATGAAATACTTCATCTCACAGGGACTCAACTGGGATAGCATATCCAGACTGGGATGCCACTTAGAGCTGCTGTAGGTGTGATGGGGACTACAAGACCTTCAAACAAAGTTTGCACAAAATACAAGTGTTTAGCAAACATGAGAGTTAAGCAGAAGGCAACAATATTGAAGAGCATGAAGAGCTGCAACAAAGACAAAAAGGGCACAATTCCTCATGGCGGTGAGGGAGAGGACAAATAGTAATGAGTTTAACACTTTAGCACAGAAAGTTCACACCAAACACCTAGTAAAGATAATTAAGAGTGGTAGAATAATTTAGTTGGAGAGATTAGGGAAATCATTGCTGGAGGCTTCTAAGTGCAAGTTAGACACATATCCTCCAGAAAAAAAAACATGGGTATATTTGAAACTCTTACTACTAGAATAATTTCAATTATGATTTACAGAGAATGATATTTATTATTTGACATATTCAACAAACGAGACACCCAAATGTCCTTCATATCAGGAAGGAACCTGATTTGTTATGTGCAGTGACAGAAGGTCTGAGCATCTCCAGATCAGCGCATGCCTGTGCCTTTACACAGCCCTGGGGAATGCACATGCACACACTGCCTGCAGAATCAAGACCTCTCTATCCAACATCCCTGTTAGAAGCAACAGGATAAGATGCCATCTATACCACTTAGATCTTTACAAATGCATTTGCATATTGCAAAACCAGTTATATTTGCCAAGATCCAGAACCTGCAAAAGCATGATAAAAAAGCCCTGTTATTAGAAGCATTCTATCAACTCCCATGAGAACTTCCTGATTCCAGAATAAGATACAATTCTTCATTCCATAGAGCAAAAGCAAATTCAGATTTATAATCTCACCATTATTTTAAATATCAAATGAGGTCAGATTCTTGAACCTAAAAGCATTTTCTGAATGGGAAAAATTCCAAGAATGATTTCATATTGTTCATTCCTTTTTCTAGCCAAATTGATAACTGAACAGTGGCTTCTCACAAGGAGCTGAAGGTCTTCAGTAAAAGCTGGAATAAGTGATCGTTAAGAAAAGTTAAAGTTGTCACCTCACCTAAGAGCTATGAAAAAGCCAGGCAGCATGAACAACATTTGGGGTACACTGCAATATGAATCCAGTAAGAGATGTAATTACTTTTTCCTAAGGCTACAGAACATGAGTTATTAATTGGAGAAGAAATAACACCACCTCTGCTGATGCTATTAGTTGCCTGTCATTGAAAGTGAACCTTGTCAGTGGATGTTTCCACCCTACATGCACCAAAAAACTTGCTTTAAAAAAAAACCCAAAACGTTCCTATCTTAGACAAAAAACAACTTCAAATTTCTGAACTAATGTCCCTCACACACTGAAGTAGAAGATGGAATTTTACCAAACCGCATGGTATTGGTCACAGGATAGAAAAAAGCTTACAAAACCAAATGGGAAGCCTGTCATGGCATCAATATGGACAAGCACACCTATCCAGAAAAAAAGAATAAGGAGTTGATAATATCATCAGTCAAGCTATAGAACTAATGGTCATTTTCATGCATGCTTCTCTATTCTTAACATTCCTAAGTCTAAAAAGTGCTACAGCATGAAATGTGCTTCTCAATGTCATGTTAGTTTGTTGTGCCCTTTAATTTATGCAAGAAGGCACCAGCTTCAACCTGCAAAGAAAAAGAAATCTCTGCCCTCTTCAAGAGCTGTACGTCATTAACTATTTTAATACACTGCACAGGGAGTTGGCAGATAAAAGCTCTGTTAAAAATGTATATTTCAGTGAAGTCATTAAATGCTTAGATCATGCTATGGTTCACACCAAAGCACCCGTAAAAGCTAGTGTGATTTTAAAAGTTAGCTCAGGTCATGGAAGAAACTTAGACTAACTTTAGAAAACAAATGAAGCAAAAAAACCCAGAGAGCAAGAAAGCTCTTCTCAATTCTCTCTTACTGTTTGAAAATAGGATCATTAAAAAACGAGTAAAATATTATTAATAAAGCAGGACTACGAGCTTGAAGTTTGCATTGCAGTTTTTGTGAACAATGTTAATACTTGATTCACTTTCAAAGCTGGAACTTCACCTTATATTCTTCAGTATATACTCATGATTTACTCTGTGCCACAAGAAGACTGTACTAGGGATAAGATGCGCAAGGCAACCCTGAAAATGTACTGAATGAGTTGCTAGGTAATGCAAAAAAATTACTCAAATTCAGGAACTTCTGGTGGGATAAAATGAGGGGGAGCTGGGGGTGGTGTGTTAGTGACATGGAAATATTTCTGCCTAATCGTAGACTATGAAAAACAAGTTCGGTGAAGTACAACATGTTCAAATGTATTATACTTGGGGATACAAATAAACAAATGCACAGACTTTTGAAAACTATAAACCCCTTGAGATATTTGTATTCCTGTTGAAACACTGCTAAAACTGAATATCTGTGAAGATTCCCAGTTAACAAAACCAAAAGGTTCCTTAGAGGTTGAATTCAGCTCTGGAATCAAAACTGTTGACAATGTGTTCTGACAGACTACAAAGATAAAGTCATCCCTCGTTATCAAGCTCTGTATTCTCCAGTCACTTCCAGTTTCATCTGCTGCAGTGGAGAAGGGAGATTCTCAGGAGGTTGAGGTCAGGTTACAGACACAGAGTGTTCAAAAAAGCACTGGAGTGTCTAATGAGAAATTGCATAAAGGGCCCTGAGCCAGGCATATGTGATCCCAGACCAGTTGAGAGCCTATTTTTCTTAGGCGAGCATACAAAACTTTGCATCTTTTGGCAAGAGCACATCAGAAGTTACTGGTTTTGACACATGCGTTCCTCACCTGATGCTTTAAGTATATATAACCTTACCACTTCAGCATGTCCACTGAAATCCATTTAAAGATTTATAAATGTTATAATGTACTAGGCACAATCCAAACAGTAATCCCCTTTTTACTTCTTCGTTGCAAATAGCAAATGTATTACACCATAGGTTTTCTAAATTAAAAGTAGAAAATGAGTCTGTATGCATCTAGGATCAAAGGGGCCAACCAGTGTTTAAACTGTGATGAAAATTAAATTCTGAAATAACAACAGGGTTTCTAAATATTCCCAATCAGGATTAAGAAACAGAGCCGGTATTCAGATTCATTTTTCCTTATAATACAATCCTTACAAATTCAGTCTGTATTGGATATTTGTATAAACAGATTAATGACTTTTTAGCCAGATGATTGCTAGCCTTCTTCATGGATGTACCATTTAAAAGCAATGGTGACAGGAATATGCAAGTCCGTTCTTTCTATTTAGTGTTACTTTCACAGTGAAACTAATATAATTGTTTGGCACAGCTTGTGGTATTTGCTTACAGTAAGTTTCAGCAGCCTGTATTTCATTCTGTCACAAGTTCTCTCTTGAGTCAAGGCTAGAAGTATGTTTCTTTTAACTCTGCTGATACCATAAAAAAAACCCTGGGTGTTATCTGAGTATTGTTTATGCAGATTTTAAAGTTTTAAGTTGTCTTCCAACAGTGATATCATTTTAATACTGGATTGAGGCCAGATCCTGCAGACTTGCCAATGCCTAACTGCTGATTAATTGAATGTCAGTCCTTCTTGTACCAGGCTCATGCATTTGAGGGATCGTGTGTTGATGTGGGTTAAATTTGCATTCCATGAAGATTCAAGACCCGTGCTTAGAATGGGTTGAGTGGGTAATTACAGTAAACAGTAATCACAGTCTCTCACACTGGCCTATAAAATCTCTGTATTAAAGATATCCAGGAAAATACAGTTTTACAAAGGAAAAAAATGAACAATTTTGAAACAAAGAGGTTGAATATCTATTGAATCTGCATAAAAACCCACTGATCATTTGATATCTAGATTAATATATCAACGTACAAGGAAATCAGGAAAGCAAATGTGTAAAATAGGTAATTTTTAATAACATGTTTTTACTAATGAGGACTTAGAATCTTCTGAAATTCCTATCACTAGTGGGTGCACAATAATTGTATTCATTTTAAGTTAATCTTAGCATCTGGAAGAATTTCTCAGTAGAAGATTTCCAAAGCTTAGCCTTTACTTATGCCTTCAGTTATGCTGGTAATTATAGATATACTTGGACTATGTGATTGAATTGTACTGAACTGAAGCTTGCCCAGTACCTGCTTTGCTCTGCAGCAAAGTCAGCTCTGCACCAAGTGTGGCTCCTGCAGCAAACACAATGTGGAATCAATTCTGACCAGTTTCCTCCTTGTCCTCCACACTTACACAGACCACTGCCCTGACAGCGTGTTACACTTAGAAAGCAGCTTTCTTTTTCACTAGTGCAAGCAAAAGGGGGGCAGTTCCCTGCTCCCACTACCTGTTTTAATACAGACTGGCTAAAGGAAGTGCAAGGGGACTCTGCCCTGCTGCATCCCTACTCCCTCTGTACTCAAATTCTAGGAGGCATTTGGTGCAATTAGCAGTTAAACTGCATCAAGGGACTGGGTGTCAGACGTGCAGCTGGGGATTGCTGGCTACGTGCCTCCAGCAAGTTTGGAACAACATAGTGTAAGCCAACATGTATCTCAGCAGGAGTTCTGCCATCGTGCCGGGCTACAGATGAAGGGCCTCGTCCAGCAGAAGGGCAACATCCACAAAATGCAGCTCAGCCTGAACAAAAAGGTAATGGGGGGGCTGATGTAATTTTTCACTGTTAGCCATAATGTAAATTCATTGCTCAAACTGGACCTGTTTCAGCTAAATAACCAGACTATAAATCAACAACATATTTGACATGGCTGACAATTCAGGATCAGTAGAAAATATTTTCTTGTTTACCTTGTGTCTGCTTCTGGAGAAAAAGAAAACAAAATTACAAACTTAGTGTAAATAAAATTATGAATTCAGACGCAAAATGAAGATTCTTTTCTTGATGTGTCTAAACAACATTAAGATTCTCCAGCAGCCCTGCAAACACAGATCTTTTCCTGGAAGTGGAGTGCTCTATTTCTTCCCTTTGCATATTGAATGTTCTCAAAAACTTCACAAGCTTTTGGATCAAAGCAGCATCACTGCTATTTACTGGCAGTTGTGGAAAATATGATACTACCATTGCCTGAAAGTAGATGCCTAGATAAAAAGTGGCATTTGCCTTTTAATTGCCCCAGATATCACAACTGTCTTACTGAAATGGAATGAGAGGATGGTAACAACATAACTCATTCCTATGGGGGATGTTATGAAGCAGAAATGTACCTGTCAGGAACCACAAACACACAAAACACACCTCTCAAAAATCCTTATGCCAAGGACTACAAAATCTGTTTGATTACTTGAATTTATAGCCCAACTGGCATCCCAACAGTCTTTCAGATTTTGAAGGCATTTAGCTTTATCATTTATTCCTATTAATACTCTCATCTGTTGTGGCATCTCAAGGCCTTGTTCAAAACCACACTGCAACAGATACTGAAAGAATAGACTGAAAGGCCTTGTCCTTTTTCATAGCTTGGGGTCTAAACCTTCCCAGAGAGTGCCTTTGTGGATGGAACTGCTGGATAAGTGTTTTTCCAAGACCATCAATAATACAGAAAGGAAAAAAAGAGCAGGAGAAGGAGCATAACTATGATGTGATACTTGGCTTATATATATTGATACTGTGAAGCTGATCAAAGAAAGACCATAGTTGGAAAGATAAGACCAAAATATAAACACTGTATTATCCACCAAATAAATAAACCACGTTTCTGGCTCCTCTTGCCTGCCACTCATGTTTTCAGAGCTAATTTATATCTGAATATTCATACATAAATTTCTACTTGTTTGACACAGGACCTCAGTAATGAGCAAATCCACATGTATCCCAAATTTTATTACGAAAGCAACTTCAGGGCTAATATAGTACTTAAGCTAATTAGGATAAAAGACTAAGTTTCTTTCTTTTTAAAGATTACATTTGGGGAGGAAGTATTGTTCATACTTTGTCACTTAAAAGGACAGGAGGTAAAAAGTCTGTGTTGACCATTCTTCTTTACTGTTGCTTGTGAAATATGGTTAAAATTCAATTCAGCTAACCTGAGCTCAAATTAATTGCTCTGCTAATACAATTTTTGCTCTTCCCTGAAGTTGAACAGCTACTGATGTTTGAAATTGTAGAGTTTATTTCTTGTTTTATTTCTTATTATTATTTATTTCCTATTTCAGTGACAGTTCAGATGGATTCATGCTTCATATAGTGAACATAGGAAATCATATTATTTTGGCCAGCAGTGCCTTGGATCACATCTGCACCCTAGAAATCCTTGCCTATCACCTTGTGTCTGTCCTCCCCTGGGGACTTTGCACTTATAGTCTTCTCCTATACCACAGTTCACTTAGCTGCAGCACATATAGCACTTTCAGGCTTATACAGCCTTAGGGTACATTGTAGACCTCATCTACTTCTCCGCTGTGATAGTCTCTCATCTTACCTTTTGCTCCTGTTAAAGTGTTTCCATAAATTGCTGAAATTTGTCCTAGTTCAAATCATTACATTTTGCCAGAAGCATGTGATAATTGGCAAGGCATTACTTTCAAAGGGTAGAGCTTCTAAGAACCATGTTAGATTCTAGATCAGTGAGAGCTTATCCTCTTAACCATATTAAACGTCAAACAATTTCAAGCTCACCTAAAGACCTCTGCAAGAGTGTGCTTCAATTCCTGGGAAACTTTCTGATATACAAGTATCACTGCATCCTTTGCCTTTCCCTCACAGAAGAGCATTTGAAGTCAGATTCCTCTCTACCTACAGGGTAAGAACAGAATAAAAGTAGCTCAGAAATAGATCTTTTACTACTCAGAACAGAAAGACTCAACTAGGTATGTAAGATAAATGAGCAGACAATTCTCAGACACCCACTTGGGGGTCATAAAACTCCTTTCAAAAGTGCTGTATTCATCAAGAGACATTTGTCTCCAGATAGAACTAAAAACATCATCTACACCTCTCCAAGTGACACATCAGTTCGGATTCCCAATGAAATGATTTCTCTATCCACTCTGCACTGCAAGTGCTATATACTATGTAAACATACAAAAGGTACTAAGGAAAATAAGGCAAGATACTTACAATTATTTTCTTGGTAATGCCAGGAGATTCAACATTCAGAAGTAATTAACCACTGAATACCACTGCTACTTACTTTTTCCACTCATTCTGACTTAATATCAAACACATCTCTGCTAGATCCACCATACCTACACCCTCCAGTTTAAATGATGGTTAGTCGATATCCACTGAGTGAAGATGAAGTGGACAATACTTGCTCCAAGCAGAAAAGTTTTTAAAATTACATAGGAGCTGTTATGTACATAAGAACAACATGTCTTCCTTAAGTATTCATGGTTCAGGAATACCACATCAAACCCTAAACCAACTGGAGTTATTAATTACACCAGGGTTCATCTAGCAGGAATAGCTAAACACCATCATCTTTTTTCAGGACTTCACCACAGCTGCATCCCAAGTTCTACTGCACATCTGTATAGATTTTACATATCTAAAAAAAATATGATACAGTAAGCTACAGTTAATCAGCTCAGATGGTTGAATTTCAGGAGTCATTACAAGGCTGCTCCTAGACTTTGACATTGAATCAAGCAATCTCCTCAGAGAATATCAAAATACATGTCCTACTATATACAATTACTTTATGAATTGGAAAAATTGGACCTGTCTAGCAATACTAGATTTTGTCCTACATGAGCTCAGGCACAGCTGTAGTTTAAACCACACAAGATATTTCTGTGCCACTTAGACTGCACATTTACAAAATAATAGCCTTTGATGGGAGTGCCTGTTATGGTAAGGCAGTTCAGTTTCTAGGAAAAAAAATTGTGTGTTTACACCGTATTTTAAAAGAGGATCCAAATTTCACTTTAATCCAGATTTCCCATATTTCTCAAACTGTTTGGATGCAGAGCTGAGTCATGGGTTTTGGCAGAGCTCTGGAACCCCTGGAGAGGGCAGCTGAAATCCAGGCAGTCACTGGTTACAGGTCCTACCATGCACCTCCATCTCCAGTGTGGGTGAAGCATAGATGTGTCTGCTTTTCATGCTCTTGCCTCTATAGATCTCATAATTTCACACAGTGACGTCAGATGCCTGAAGTCAGACAAGCCAACCCAAGCCCCTCCTACATGTATACGCTGCTACACAAATATCCAAGGGTGTGCAGTGCTTTACGCTACTTTCTGGATTGCACCTCACTGCAGAGATCAGTCTAATACAAACATGTCACACAATTCTAATCAGGAGTCAGCTTAAATGTCTCACAGACAATAACATCTCCCTTGAACTATTCCCCACTAGAACTGGACAGACTGTTCCAGCAGATGTCTTACACAGTGTACACAGGCAAGATCACTCCCCTATTTCAGCTGAATATTCCGCTTCTTCAGCATTAGCTCTCTTAACCCCAGCCCTGGTCTAAGAACTCACATTGAGAAATTCACTACTATGGTTCAAAGTACTTTTCTCATAATTGCTTTCCAAAAAATGTTTCCCATCCTGCTGGCAGAGTTATCATTTGTCCCAGATGTTTTTCTTTGAATTTGGATTTTTTTTTTTTTCCTAATGTTACTATTTGCTTTATCTAATGAGCCTTTTTACAAGATATGCTTCCTATAAGGTCATCCTGATAACTACTAGTTATATTGTTAACGTCTCATCTGTGCTGCCAGCATCCCAAATTAATTCTCTTATTTTGCCCGTGACCAAGATGAAACAAGGCTTCCCTTTTGCTCTTTTCTATATTATAACGATATTCAAAGGATAGAAAGATAAGAGGACTTTCTCATCTGTAAGAAATACTGGAAATTTTTCAGACAGCTCTCTGAAGACCTCTAATGTAAACTATTCCTATGAAAATAGTTTGCTCCAGCTGATGTTCTTTAGCTTTTATGCAATGCTTGAGTGAGATCTGCTGGTACATTATACAGCCCATCTGAACAGAGAAACAGGATCAACATTTGATAAGCAAACTAGAGGGTGTTACTCTGCTTGGGGAGCTGGAACTCATTTGAACTAAGACCAGTCAGAGTAGGGATCATAGAATCACAGAATGGTCAGAAGGGATCTTTAAAGAATATCTAGTCTAACCTCCCTACCATGAGCAGGGACATCTTCAACTAGATAAGGTTTCTCAGAGACCTATTCAGCCTGACTTTGAACACTTCCAGTGATGACAGCCTCAACTTCACTAGGAAAGCTGTTCCAGTGTCTTACCAGACCCATCATAAAGAAACCTCCTCCTTGTCCAATCTAAATCTACCTACTTTCAGTTTAAAAACTGTTGCCCCTTGTCCTGTCACTACATGCCCTTGGTAAAAAGTCTCTCTCTGGCTTTAAGCCCCCCTGAGGTATTGAAAGGCTGCAATAAGGTCTCCCCAGAGCCTTCTCTTCTCCAAGCTGAACAGCCCTAATTCTCAGTCTGTCCTCATAGGCGAGGTGTTCCAGTCCTCTGATCATTTTTGTGACCCTCCTCTGAATCTGCTTCAACAGGTTCATGTCTTTCCTGTCTCTGTCTCCAGAGAAGAACACAGTGGGGTCTCAAAAGTGGAGGAGGGTGGCAGAATCCCCTCCCTCAACCTGCTGGACACTCTTCCTGTGATGCAGCCCAGGATATGGCTGGCTTTCTGGGCTGAGAGCACACATTGCTGACTCTTGTCTAGGTTTTCAACACCAGCACCCTGAAGTCCTTCTCCCCACAGCTACTCTAAATCCCTTCATACCCCAGGCTGTATTGATGATGGGGATTGCCCCAACCCAAATGCAGGACTTCACACCTGATTTCTAAAGCAGAAAAAAAATGCCCTTTTCCCATCACCCATCAAAAGTAAGAAACATACAAGTACTATTCATAAGTAGTAAATCCATATGTTATATTCAATTAATATTTCTTTCATCTTTTTCTCTATTTTCACATTTATCAGACTATGTTTTACACTAATTTTTCATCTATAATCTTTATGCCAAGGTATTTTAATTCTGATATTTTAAATGTAGATTTGTAATCTTCTAATTGTCCAAGTTCTAATTTCTTCAGAATTTCTGTGTATCTGCTCATGTACTGATACACGATTGCACATGAACAATCTTGTCTATTTGACAATGCTTCTCACAGTGCTTGCTTACCTACATATTAATCACTTGGTTACAGATCAGCTGTTTAAAGAGCTCCAAGTCATTTATTTTTAATATTGGTCAATTTGTAGTGTTTCTTTCTTTTCCCCCCAGCTTCACATGCTTTCACAACCCTCCCAACATTTACCCATTTCCAGACTCTGAAAACCTTATTTCAACATCATCCTCATGGCTTTTTTTTTGGGGGGGGGGGGGGGGTAGGGAGGGAATTGTCAAAGCATCCTAGGGCTCAGCTGGCAAAGTACAGATACTCTAGGTCACAGACAGAAACATTATCAGCTATGTGCCTGCATTAATGAAATCACGTAGTATCAGGATTACAGGGCCTAGCTCTGCTCTCTGTCAGAGTCAGCATTTCCTTTGACCTCAGAGGGAGATGTGAATCCAAACTAAAACCTGGCCTATAGTCCTGAAGCAGTATAAGGTATTGTCTGCACTTTGCTGACCTGGGAAAGCCCAGTGCCAAACATAAAAGAAATATCCAGCCACTTGAAAATGAATTTAGGCAGATTTAGACACCAAAACTCTCCAATTCAATTAACTTTGCAAGAAATCCACCTAACACTAAGGAAAATAAGGTCACAAAATGCCTCTGAGCTTTCAGTGTTATAAAAAACTTGAAATTGTCCTGGTCTAAGCAACAAGTCAGCCTGCTTTTGGACCAGCATCCTCCAGAGGATAAACTGAGTGCAGCAGCATGCCACCTCCCCATAAAGTCAGGTTTTTCAAGTATACGTAACACTACCAAATGATGACAGCACAAAAATAGCAAAGATGTAGAAGGTGACTGTTTAGTGAGAGTTCACACAAGGCAGGAATCATTGTTGAACATTTTAATTTTTATACAAAATAAAAAAAAAACAAAAAAAAAACCAAACAAACACACAAAAAAAAAAAAAAACACAAAAAAACCCCCATCATGAAGTAGAAGTTTTGCTCCTTTTGCCACCTAAGGACACTACAGGCTGTGACTTCCTAGAAGTCCTGCTTTCTTCCCTTCTGAGGGACTGGTCAAAAAAAAAAAAGTGAGTTAGGAGAGGAGGCCTTCTTGCCAAAGCTGAACTACTGTGCTGAAGCTGAACTACTGCACAGAAGAGAAGGGAAGCCCATGGGATCAGAAAGGCTGTATACAAGGCTGCATCACAGAAAAGATCTCATCTGAGAGCTGGTCTCTGCTGGCAGCATGAGCAAATCTCTTGTGCTGAAGGGTTCATAGGTATCCTCACCTGTATTGCTGAGCTCTAAGTGATCCTCTCCTGGGTATGTTTTTTTTTTTTTTTTTACTTGTTCTTCTGAAGCACCCAATTCTGAATAGAGATATTTGGATACTTAATTAAGATGACAAAACCTTAATGGGACTGCTCTACTGCTGTTATTCTGACAGCTCATGAGCAAGATAGCTACACTGTGAGAAAGGAAACTAGAAAACAGCATTTCCAGGTGCCTAGAAACAGTATACAATCAGATGGAACAAATAAACTTACAAAAAAATTTCAGTGTCACAGAGGCAGACAGCAGTCACCATCCAGTCCACAGAGACTCCCTCAAACGTGGAGATAGCTTCAGACGCCAGATCCGTGGAAAGAACACAACTACCAGCCCCCTCCTCTGCCAAGAGCCAACTCACCCGGCTCTTGGGCGGGACCCCATTTATACCCCAGCCCAGGCTGCGCTGTGGGCTAATTGGTCACGGGACAAGCCCGGAGACACCTGAACGGGCTCAGCCTCCGAGCTTGTTTGCTATGGGCCCGGCTCCTGAGGCGCTGGGCGAGCACCGTGAGGAGGCCCCTTTGCGGCTGAAGCGCTGCGGCACAGTCCGGGTGCTTGGCTGTCCCTCGGAGAGGCGGCATCTGCCGCACATCGAAAGCTTTGCAAAAACATGAGGTGAAGCTTTTCTCTTATCAGTTCAAGTGTGGAAGCAGCCATGCACTGAGTTCCGTGTGTCTGCAGGCTAGCGAAGCTGCCAGGTTAGAGCCCCATTCCCCCTCCTGCTAAGAAGGTTCAGAAGCAGCAGCAGGACGTACTTTATGATCCACTATAATTCCCCCCATGTTCTCTCACAACTTTTTCTGGAAGAGCACTCCATCTGAGTGAAGATACTAGTAGTAAAGCCTGGAATAAAAACTACTTTACATACCTTGCCCCCTTTTCAGGAAAGCATAAGGCCTAACCCGAGGGAGGGCCTGGCTCAGCTCCCAGCTTTCCCTGGCAGCCCCTGGAGTCCAGGCACTTCTGCTGAATCCGCAGCCCTCGGTGGCTTCCTGGAGAGCTGCTATTTTTCAAGAGGGAGCAGAGCAAGGAAAAGCCTAAGAAAATACTGCTTTCTGTATGTTTTCCGAGGCCTTTGCAAATGCCTAAGATTTTTCCTTTCCCCAGCGAATGCAGGCTTGGTCAGAGTTACATACTGGTTATGTGAATTAGTTCTGTAGGTAATACAGCTGGTCTATAAAAGACATCAAGAGGAAAGTAAGAATGATATCACATGATAATGTCAACTATGTGTTCCTCACAGTACTATTAACTAGTGCAGAGTAAGAATATTTTAATAAGATGAAAAGTGACTTAATTCCTCAATATTTATTAGATATACATGGACTGTAAGGAAAAAAAAATGTTTGCTTGAAAGTTAATGATTGTTTTATGATAAGGCTGTAAATCTCTGTGCAAAGAGGAGAGGAGATCAAAGGGAATCACACCCTATTATGAATACTGAGGCAGCGTGAAGACTTCACTTTTCATATCTTCTTTCTTAGTAAGACAAAAATTTGAGCTTGAAATGGAAAAAGATAAAGCAGGCTCTGACAATCGAATTACCATCATCAACTCTGGAGCTGAGTTACTATGGCAATGATGCTGCTGCTGCACAGCTTCTTACTATTTCCACCGGTACAACAGCTTTGTAAATGTTCATGGGAAATTTCCATCACATGTGTGCCACAAGCAGCTCACAGGACAAGCCCATGGTCTCAGGTGCCCTGGTCTTTACTGAAGGGAAGAGCAAATTTGTGTGACTAAAATATATGATTTGCAATTTTCCCTTTTCCATGGAAACAGTCTTGGAGCAGCAGGGAACAGTCCAGGACTCTTCCTGTTATTTTGTACCTCAGAAAGGTATATTCCAGCACTTAGAACATATCTTATAAGCACACAGAATTTTTAATACAGGAATTTTAAGCATTTCTTTCAGTCGTAACTACCTCACTTCTCTGAATTATAGATGTCTTGACACTGCCAGGGGAGAATGGTATCATCTTTTTGGCAAAGCATAGCTTGGAGCTCTACATAAGTAATGGATCTAATCCTGATGCCAGGTTAATAAATTAGTCATTATAACTCTTTGTGTATGTAACAATCAGTGTGGCAGTACTCACCAGTGTCCCCTTTCCTCTTTGAGGACTAGACGAATGCATCACCTTTCCTATTACTGATGGTATGTTGTCTGCTCTGCACATAAAATACACATTTGATCTTAATTATTTTTGAGACGGTATTTAATATTTATGCTCTAATAGCAAAGATAAGTTCCCAAAAGGAACTGGGGCCCTTTGTACGAAGGATACATGCAAAGGAAATCTTTGCCCCAAAACACTACTGCTTAAAGTGTGGTTTGTGCAAGCTCATTAAGTCCTGTAAACATTTATGTGGAAGCTCAAATGACCTCCATATCAAGAATTTAATCATCCTTTTTGTGGAAAAGAAGTCTTTTTTATTCCCTGTGTGGTTCGGCATACAGCCCAGATTGTGGTCCTGATAATAAATGCATGACTTTTAAGTAGAAGCACTCTGGGGAACAGATGAACAAGGTTAACACATGAGCATCAATCAATAGGAGGGTCAACAACAATTATCCCAATGAAAGGTAAGGGAGACAATACCCTAATAAACATACTATGCAATAGATTGTCTGAGAACCAAGCAAGTTTTTACATCTCTTACTTGTTCCATAAAACGCTGTCATTGAATAATGAGGAGCAGAGAACATCTGATGCATATAGCTATTTATATAGCGATATATCCATCGTATTTGCAATGGTATCATTTGTCCTGTGTTATGTCTCTGGTTTGGTACCTCCGCGTGAAATCTATAGAACGGCACACACAGGTCGCTCAGCCGTCCCGGCTTTTAACATGTTTACCTCCTTTCTGCCTTCCGCGACCGCGGGCAGGCAGCACGGGCAGGGAGCGGGCGGAGAGCTGCCTGCCTTTCACGGAATGATATAATTTATCCTGGAAGATTAAAGGGAGTGAAACTGTAGATGAAGCCTC
>JANHFX010005779.1:0-30363 GCA_027560015.1 Chloroceryle amazona | reverse complement strand
TGGAGAGCATCGAGTCCAACCCCCCTGCCAGAGCAGGGTCACCCAGGGCAGCCCACACAGGAACAGATCCAGGTGGGTCTGGAAAGTCTCCAGAGGAGACTCCACAACCTCTCTGGGCATCCTGGACCAGGCTCCGTCACTCTCACAGGGAAGAAGCTTTTCCTCATGCTGAGGTGGAACTTCCCATGTTTCCTAGACTTCTCATTTCTTTTGTCCTCAGTTTGAGTCCTTCCAGGTGTAGAAGGGGACTTCTGTGGATACAAAGTTTGGAAATAGGAGGCCAGGCCTAAGTGCAGCAGAATAAAGCAGTCAGAGAATAAGAAGAGCTGAAAAACATGGCATCCAGAGGCCTTTGCATCTCGAGAGGCTGCCAAGACTGATACAACCTCATGAGCTAGTAGAAAAGGCACATAGGAAGTAAAGGAGGTTGTGCCAGTAGCAACTTTTAAAGGCTTTTAGTAAACCTGAGAGCACTATTTAAGCTACGAGCCTTAATTCAAGGATCTTTGTAGAAACAAGGACAAAAAGAGAAATTAAGGAGAGGGATATTAACAAAATAATCTACAGTAACTCTAATTTCACACTTCAGGCGGAAAAAGACAAGATCCAAACACTTCAGATGTTCCACAGATCTAAAATCACTGGATTTATGCGAGGAGGAGGCGCCCATTTCCCTGCCATCCTGGTTTCGTGAGAGGTTGAATCCTCTCCAACCATCTTTCCACAGTGAGATGGGTCCCAGTCACCCAGTGTGGTACTCGCTCTCACACAACGCTTTCCCCCCAGCACCCCCTCCCACCTTGCATCCCTCCCAACCCCCTTGCTGACAGACTCCAGCACAAGCAGCGTTGTAGAAAGCTGAACGTTTTATTGAATAGCCACAACAAATTTGACTGGCTGCATGTAACTCTTTTAAGATAGACCTGTAAAAAGAACAGTTCTCATTAAAATGGATTGGTAGTTGTTTCTCCTTTGGTTAAGATGTTTTTTTCTCCAGCTTTAAGCGTTAGTCCTGTGTGAAGATGGCTTCTTCATGCTTTCTCATAAACTCTTTTGCAAGTGACATTATTCATGCTGCATTCCTGGAAAGAAAGGGAATTTTAATCAGCTTTTAACTCTTACTTGATGGTTCTTAGTCAGAAGGTGGAGAATTACTTATCCATTGGGAACCAGTGTAAGACAAAAAGCTGCACTTCTCCTCCTCTAACACCAATTGCCAAAACAGTGAAACTCAAGGGAACTTCAGAAACAGTCTGAAATACAAGCACGGGACTGAAAGGACATCAAAGGACTGCTCTGGCAACCCCCAGGAGATCTCTCCTCTTAGAAACCCTTAAAGAAGGACTCCTAGGACTTCTGAGGAGGGTAGTTGGACTCTGTAGCTGGGCATTAGTCTTTTTTTTGCTTCCACCTTTTGCCCCTGTAGCTCGCCTCGTTCACCCACGTGTGCACAACACGTACCCACACACGCAGAGTCCTACATAGCTTTGGGACTTGCAGCTGCTGGTGTCAGCCTCCATGTGTTAGGCTCTGTCCTCATCTATTTTCCTGTTAGATCAAACTCTGGCTTGTTCCATCTTTCTTAATGAAGCTGCTATTAAAAGCTGTTCCTATTTGTTCTCCTTGGGTCTCTAGCCAAAGAAACTGAAATATTAAAATTATGGACATATTGTTTTTCTCTAGGGGAGGGCAGAACTCTTCAGGAATGTCATGTGTGTGTGCCTGGATTGTTTTCTAGCATGCAGGAATCTCGGCTGCTTTTTCTGAACACAGTTTTAGTCCCCTCCCAGACTCTTCAAAGTGTCTTTCCTAAAACTGGAGAGCAGTGTTGGGAAGCCCCAGACTGCAGGTGGGCCTCGCTGGCACCAAGTCAAGGACTCTTTGACCACATAAGACCATTCAACAGAGCTCGGATACAGGTTTTGGGGTTTTTTTTTGCTACAACATCATATTTTTGGCACAGTTGTTGGTGTGGAGTTCCCACAGAGGGCTGTTGAGTCTCAACTGGAGGTGAACGGGAGTACTTTGCATCAGCACAGGGCAAATGCACGTAACGTGGACTTTGTTAATAATTCCTCTATACTGTCCAGGACTTAAAATTTCTGATAGATAAAAATTTCCCTCATGGGGATATTGTTTTTTTTCTCGGCTCTTCCTTAACTGTGCCTTGCTATGAATGGAGAGCAGGCAGCTCCATATCATTCCATAAGTTGAACAGCATTTCAGCTTTAATATCTGCTCCAGGCTCATTCAGAGACACTTCTTGCTGGGTGCACTGACCCCTTTCAGACACTTCCACTCCCCGTGTTTGAACCCAAGTAACACATCTGTCAGGCTCAATTTCTGCACAGTGACCTCAGTGATCAAGTAAAGAAAAATGAACTCACCACCACCAGGTTCCCATCCACCACTTTTCTCTTTATGATAGTCTCTTTTCCATCCCACTTCTGCACCTGCTTCAGTGTGCCATTGTCTAGGGTTATGATGTTCTGCCAAAGAAAGAAAACCAAAGCTGTTGCTGTTTCAGCAGGGCTGAAGTCTGTCTCCATCTCCAAACAGCACTGAAGCACAAAGCCTCCATAGCACGCTTACTGTCAAAGGCAGTATTTCTACACTGGATATCAAAACCACAACTCCATCCTCCTGCTTCCACATCCCTTTTGAGAGATCTTTTTGGGTAGTGCTAGTTCAGGACTCACCTTTGTTTTTCTGTCATCTGCTGTGGTCTCGTCAAACTCTTCACCCAGCTTGAAAGACACCTCTGTGTTTTTGAAGGTACTTTCTGTTTTGATGGTTATCACGTCACCATTGATGCTGATAGTTACACTGGGCTTGGCCACACCAGCCATTTTCCTGGTAGCAAACCCCACACCTGCAAATAAGACAGGTCACTATGAAATTCTTAGTTTTACTCAATGCCTTTTTCTTATTTGTTGGGGGAAAAAAAAAGAAAAGAAGACTTCAGTGCTGATTTCCCTATTACCTTCTAATTTTGTTAGTATTTCTATGTTGCAGAGCTTCCTTTGTATTCCCTTCACTAGCTTAGTATGGTTATGGACCATACGGACGAGCTTTGGTTATGGACCAAACTGAGTGGGGTGAAATTCTCTGCTCTGTCATTGTCAGAATAGTTAAAAAAAAGGAAATATTTTGAAGAAAGAGACAAGTTTTTAATGCCAGTTATTTGTGGATACACTTGTTTGGATTAACTGCTGTGGTTTGTGCACTAGCTTGTATGCCAACATTACATAAATAAGCAGAAATATATGACAGTTTCTAAGCCACAAAAAGAAACAAACTAACGAAAAGGAGGGAAAAAAAAAAAGAAAGAAAAGAAGCAAGCACTTTCAATGTTTGTCAGTGGCTAAGCTGAATAAAAGGAAATGATTAAGAAATAGCTGGCAATGGTCACATCCTGAGTAAAATCTGGGGTAAAGATTAAGAGTGCAAGAGTCTCGGCGAAAGCTCTCTGAATACCGCAGAGGTGTCAGGGACTGTTTTGCCCCCAACCTCCAAATAAGCTTTTTAGCACGTACTGATCCAATCAGCACAAGTTACCCCGTGCTTCCCACACACAAAAAGAAAGTGGAAACCTTTCAAAGCCCAATTTTAATTCTAAGCAAGAAGCCTAAACCTTTAGAGAAGTGTGCTGTCCCTCAAACCTTTTGCAACCATCTGCAGGATGAAACCATGCCATTTGCTTTGTTAGTATTCACTGGAGGCAGCTAGAGAGTTTCCTTCACTGTAATAGCCGTGGCAATTAATGGTTCTCCTAGTGCAGCGGCAATAGAAAGGAGTTGAGGTGTGTTGCTTTTGGATGTAGAGAGGCTTGCTGCGCTCCAGCCTTGCACCAGTTGGCATGTCCAAGGGTAACAGCTGATCCACACAAAATATTGCAGTGACATGTTTTGTTTCCATTTATAACACTACTAAGTAGGCGTGCACGGACTTGGCTTACCTGAAACTATTCCTCCAAATTAAGCTTTTTCTGCGTTATAAGATTTTGACACCATTAAGTCAAACAAAGTTCTCCAGTTTAAGACCATCTGATCAAAATAGTTGGACTAAAATCCCCTTGGTAAACAGCATAGCCAGAAAAAAAAGGAATAAAGTTCAAATATCAGCATTCCTTCCCTGTCCCAGACAAATCTCCAACCAACAGTTCTTACCCAGCTCTTTCATATAGTCCTCAAAGTTTTCGCTAGAAAGGAGCTTCCAGGTGCCCACAAATTGGTCGCACATTTTGTCAGGCTAGAGAGAAGTCTTCCACGGGATCGAGCAGAAATGCAGGATGGGAGGACAGTATGAGCTCCACAAGATCAGGAGTTATCTTTAAAAAGGAGCCTTGACCACATGATGTTCCAGGATGACCAATGAAGAGGGAGTCCCGGTGCCCAGTGTTTTCCTTCCTCCCCTACCCCTCCTTTACCAGTAGGTCATAGTGTTATTATTCATATGCCCTTACTAGCACAAAGATCACTGTCCCGTTTCTATTTAATTCTTTTTCCTCATTGAAGAACTCTCCTTGTAGAGGCAAATGGTAAATCGTACTGTCTTTCAGAAGAAAGAGGTAGGCTCAACCCACAGGGGGCTATGTTCTCTCCCATACTCTTTTCTTCCATTTCAGTCCACCATATGAAGTGGACACAGACTGTAAGCTCTGAAAGGCTCCTTCCAATACTTTAGTTTGCTTTCTGCACCCCTGCAGTCAGATATTTTCTCCAGACAGGCACAGAATTAAAGGAAGAAGTGGATCTGGGCCACGAAGTGCTGGTGGCTGTAGAGGAGTAAGGCAGTGACATCGCTTCCTTGCTTGGGATCTCTATCATTGCACCACCTGAATCAACTGACCCATAGGTCTGCATTCTGCTTTGATGTGATGGACAGGGGACAGAGGGCTCTGTGAAAAGCAAAGTAACAAAACAGATGTTTTGCTCTGGTGTTTTCTGAAGACCTATGTCCCAACAAGTAGCGATATGACTAGTTAGGGCATAAAGCTAGGCTCCGGTAGTGACCCACCAAGGGTCCCTGGACACTTTAGTTGCTTTCCTTTTGTGCCATTCAGGTAGCAATCTGTCTGAGGCCAGATATGTACGGGCCTGAAGTAATGAGGTCTGCCTCGACTGAGTCCCTCGACCCTCTCACAGCTCAGATCACAAAGAAACTGCACCAGAAAGCCGTCAAGCAATTTCTTAGACTTCCCTTTTGGCTGCATCATGCTATTCCAAGGGCAAAAAACAGCTACTAAGTGCAGACTCCAGACCCTGAAATTCTCTTTATGGGGGGTTTCTTGGAAACACTCTGCTGGTTGTTAAGCATTAAATACGTTGGTCCACATGTTTTTGTACTTGACCTTGTATGTGACAACGTTGTAGAAAAACTATTTATATAAGATTGTAAGATCACAGGGAAATTGGAAGGGGAAGAGAGGCTGGGAAGTCTCCAGCGTAACCTCCCACTCAGGCAGGGCCACCTCTGAGCTCAGACCAGGCTGCTCAGAAGTGTGCCCTTGTTGGGGCTTGGAAAGCTCCAGGGGTGGAGGTTCATCGCAGTCACCCTGGGTGACTTGCACCCTTGCCCAGTAGTCACCCAGAGGGAAAACGTGTCCATATCTCCTGTCTGAAACGCTCTTCTTTCAGCTTTTCCCCTTAGTCTCTTGTCCTCCCACCGTTCACCGCTGTGGGAAGCCTGGCTCCAGCTCCTCAGTCACCTCTCGTAGGTGCTGGGGGGCTGCTGTAAGCCACCCCAGGACCATCTTTTAACCAGGGTGAACAAGCCCAGTCTCACAGCCTCTCCTCACAAGGCAAATGCTCCAACCTCCTGAGCATCCTGGGGGTCATCTGCTGAACTCTCTCCAAAACTGGATGCAGAGCTCTGGATACAGCCTAACGAGAGCTGAGGAAAGGGGAATCATCCCCTCCATCAACCTGCTGCCTGTGCTCCTGTTCATACAGCCCAGGATGGTTTTGTCCTTTCTGCTGCCAGGGCTCAGCTCACTGCCCACCAGGACCCTGAGGGTATTTTCTGCAAAGCTTTTCCCCAGCCTACAGCTGACTGTGTACATGCACCATTAGTCATCCATCCTCTTGCAACTTTAAGACTGCAGACTGGGGAAAAAAATATCATTTTTTTTACCTTTTTTTTAAATTTAATTTTATTTTTCCTTCTAGAATAGCTAGTCTTAGGTTTAGGGTATTTTTTATTTTGTTTTTCATTTGAGGTTTTTCGTATTTACCAGCTTGGTGCTAATCCCCAAATACTTAAATAATATTCTAATTATTGAAGCAACTGAAGCTCTTGCTGATTGATTTATCTCAGAGTATCACATGCTCAGGTCCTCTCTAAAAGGAAACTCTTAGGGGCCCTCATATTTGTAGATGTTGTGCAAGCATGATGATTCAAAAATGCAAGAAGCAAGCCAGCTTGTGGGCTGACCTGCTTGTTTCCTTGGAAGGAAGGAGGAGGTTCCTGGCGTTCACTTGTGAATGATCCTACCGATGGTCTCCCTTCCCTCGGGAGAGCTCCAGTGACAAGAGATAAGTTTGTGGTGTTGATGTCATCTAAAATAAATCCTGCCTGCACTCTGGGGCAAAGGCCTCAAGTCAAACAGCCCTGCTGATAAAGACTTAATGTGCTTAATGGTCCCAAAGAAATCAGCGGGGTTTCTGAGCCTGGAAGTTTAGGCAAACCTGGGATTTGTAGCACCTGCAGAAGTGCCTTGTTAGCAAGAGTGGGGCAGCCTGGCTTCACAGCCCTGTTGTCATCAGCACTGAGGGGATTTAGCACCATCAAAAACAGGGGCTTCCTGCAAAATAAGAGAGACTTGGAAGACACCACAGCAGGTAAGAGGTAAACTGAGGCAGGGAAGCTGGTGAGGGCTCAGCATAGTGAGAAAATGCTGCTAAAATAAATTTGTCACAGAGGGCAGCCCTGTCTCTGCCATAGCTGAAGTCTGCAAACAACGCCCCGCTGTCTGCACCTTGGTTTTGGGGTGTTGTGACCTGGCTCCTGAGGCAGGAGGGGGAAAACAGTGGCTGTGCAGGGGGGTTCAGTGGATGGGAAGGTGGTGATGGGGGATGAGCTCCTTCTCCGTGGGTCAGACTTAACGGTGGAGATCTGCTTGAGATAAACAGCTTTTTATAAGAAGGAGCACAAGAGTAACCTCCCCTTGGCTCTCTGGGGAGCGCAGGAGGAATGACGCTGCTTCCCCCAGAGTATGTGTGAAAGAGGGTGCTTATTCCTGCAGTCAAGATCTCTCTCTTATGACAGCTGCTAACCGAGGGCTGTGCCAAAGCTTTCCTGGTACTTTAGAGATGGATGGATTTGTCAAAGTGAAAATATGGCTTACTCTCAAGCGTGAAAACATGAACTAACCAACTGTAGCTATGACTATTAGCAACATTCTGCTTAAATAAAGGCTGCTTTCTCCAGTTCCTCCTTGCCCCAGAAGGGCAGGTGTACAGCTCCCTTGATTGCTATAGCTATTGAACTGGTAATGTCAGCCCAGCGGCCGCTGAAGTCATCTAAAAATGGAATATTGCTCCAGGGGCATCAATCATCTGTGGAAACACCTTACTGAGTGCTCTGGCGTAACAACCAGCAGCTCCATAGTTCAGTCTTCATACTGAAATGGCAGCTTTCCTGTTAATTCTGGGAGAGTGTCAAGTGCAGCTGCAATACTTCCATCTCAGAGCTGTCTCCTGCCTCACCTTTCCTCACCTTTCCTTTTATCTTCACATTTGTTTGTACTGTTAGAGGGAACATTTCTGAAGAGGAAAAGCTATCTTGCCTGTGGAGAGAAATCGTTAATTCCCATGCTTGAATGAAATCTGTTGGTTATATTATTTGGATTATCTGCCATCCAAAATCACAATGACTTAAATCTCTGTGCTTTTGCCTTATTGACCAGGTGGACAAATTCTCAGTCGGGGGGGGGGGTTGGTGGCCATCTGTGCTTGGGCAACATGAACTAAATTAATACCTAAGACAACTTCTGCAGAACGCTTGTCCAGCTTCTAAAAGCTGCTCATGCTTCCTACTCTCCAAACTCGAGCCTTTATCTTCCCTGCCTGTTATAAATGGAAGGAAAATGTGTCACCATGTCGTTTTTTCCCCCTCTCTCTACATGCCTACCACATGGGCAGCCTGCTTTGGCAAAGGTAGAAAAAGGCAAGGAAAACCTCGTGAACATTTATGATTACTGTTTTCTTAACAGGATGGGAAAGTTAAGACTGCTACTAATTTAGTATATATAATTTCCTTTAAAAGCAAAGAGCTTTATTCCTTTTCCTGATTCCTATAGCATTCTTTTAATATAAATGGGGCAGCACCAACTTCCCTTCTCAGGAAAACCCCCAAATCAGGTTAGGTCTCTGGGGCCATGAGAGTAAAAGGGGAGGTCCCAGAGTCGTCCAGGCCAGGACGGAATGAAGCAGGTATCTGGTGAAAGGTGTTTACAGCTAGAAGGACCAAGCAAATTGCCTATTTCCTTTTCCATTCCCTCAAAGAGCTATTCCTAAAGCAGAAGGAAGAAATTTCTTATGTTTTAAGATGCAACAGTTTTCAGGAATTATCTAGGGATTTACTTCAAAGCAGCATTGTTCTTTTTGCTTTTTACAGAAACATTTTCTTGTTCCTTTCCTGCGTTGCATTGCAAGTAGAGGATTTGGTTGCATTACAAACCGCCCGGGCTGGGCCGGTTGCATTTTGCTGCAAAGGTGACTGAGCATGGAGGGAAAACGTCCAAAAAGCTGAGATCAGAGATGAGCAGGTCTTGTTTTAACAAGCCAGTTGAATTTATTAGGGGTGTTCAGCTGAATGTGCAAGCAGAAACAAAGCAGAAAGCACCTCAGCACTCCAGTGGTGTAACTCCTCCCAGCTCTTCCCCGGTGGCTCATGTCTGACAGCTCAGGATGATTCAACCTGCTAGAAACAAATGGGACACCTTTGTCTCTCTTCAGCAATGTCTAGCAAAATTTTTTTCCACCTTCTGCTGGATAAAAACCAAATGACTGTATCTGGTAGAGCTTTCCTCCTAAAGGGCAGGGCTTTGCATACGTGGCCTCGATTCTGCTATTGTGGTAGAGGCTGAACTAACTCCATGATTAATATGTAAGGTCCTGATGGTGCTGCCACTGGAGCTGTTGGATTCCTTGAGTGCTGTGATAGTGATGCACAGTAACCATTAGAGGTCCTCTCCACTTCCTCCTGGTGCCAGTGTAGATGATGAGAAGCGTATCATTACCTTTTGCTGAACTTGGGTATCTTCCAGCTCTGCAGGAAACCCAGAAATAATGAAAGTAGATTCTCTTTCCATCTTCTAAGTGTCTTTTATCATTTAGGCAACATTTTAGTTTCTGTTTCCATGTTTGTCTGCTTTTTATATTCAAATACTGCCCAAAGGACCTTCCAGTCTCCTGAAGCAGAGCAGCAAAGGAGAACATCCTTCTAAAGTTTTTAATTAGTTGGATTTTCTTCCAGTTGCTAATATCTCCTGTCATAGCTGCATCTGTTTTGTACCTTATCATGGAAGTACAGACACTATGGCTGGAAAGGACCCTGAGAGGCCGTGGTCCTTGAAGGAGTGATCACTAACACCTCATTTCTGACTGGTATCTGCATAACCTGTTCTTGACAACTGCAGGTAGGTATTTCCCAATCTCTCTTGAGGTTTTCTAACCTTGCTGCAGTTTAAGTCTACTGTTTCTGATTATGTCTCCACTGAATGGTTACTCCTTTACTTTTTTGCAGCAGCTGTCCAGACATTTTAGGTAATACTATGTATGCCCTCAGTTTTCTCTTGGCTGTTTGACGACCTTCCTTCTTCCAAGCTCGGGTCTTGGAGAGATCTGCTCCTTCCTGTTGCCCTTTTCTGAATTCCCACTGACAAACACCAAAACAGGCTTCTCTACCTTGCTGCTTCTTCACTGCTGCCAATGCCTAGCATGCTATTCATGAATGACCAGCAAAAAAAGGAGTTTCAGTATGTCTTTGTGACTGATTATTTGCAGAAACCAGTTTAAAATACACTTTTATTCTGAGCTGTTTAAAACCAGCTTATGAGGCTATCAGATTCTTTGGCTTTGTTTTCTTAGTCACCCTCCTGACAGATCTACAGCATTTCTGCATAAGCAGCTCCAAAAGCCTTCCATGTAGAGACCTGCAGGTAGGAGGAAAGGTAAATAATGACTCACTAGAAGGAGAAACGGGTTCTTTGTGAGGGAACTAAGAAGAACTTGGAGAGATGGGTTTGCAAATGAGGCATTAATGGTCCTAACCAGATAGATCTGGGGGTTGCTGCCCTCAGGCAGGCAAGGTGCTGCTTTGAAGCTGTAGGAACAGACAAGTGCTGGATGCTCAGTCCAACCTCAGCTGGTTAGAAACGCTCAAAAGCTAACCTGGAACATTTTCCCCGTCACCAGGAAGCAAAGCAGAGGCTTCTGCTTTCTCCATGTCTGTGCTTCTGACACATGCCATGCACTTGGTGGTGGCTGATGCAGGGCGAGCCCTTAACCAAATCATTTGGGAGAAATGGGAAGAGCATCCCCAGGTTCTGTATCGTGATGTTTCTTCCCTACAAGCATCTGCTTAGTGCCCACATTCCTCTCCCTATGCTGACAACTTTTCCTCCTGAGGACTCAGCAGATATGTTCATCTTTTCCAAACGTGCCTTATCTGCTGTCTGGACACAGGCCTAACACCCTTCCTCTGGGGAGGTTTTAGATGCTGTTTTCACTAAATAAACTTTTATGAAGCGTGAAGCTGCGAGTGACAGAAGAGGTTTGGATCTAGTGCTGTAATCAAGATCAAGAGGCTGTTATGCACACACTGAGTGAAGCAACCTTTACAGTCAGCGGGATCTGAATCATGAACAATTATGTCTGGAAAGGGCTTCCACAGCTCAGCCCTTCCACCTCCCACCCATCCACTGGATAGGCTCTGCTTAGAATTCCTCTGGCAGATATTTGTCCAGTCTCTTGTTAAAAGTCTCCCATGAAGTGATGCTTCCCTCCATGAGTTCTGAGCCTTCACTTGAAGCATCTCCTTTGGCAGCAGAGGCAGAGCTCGCTCCCTTTCTTCAACACAGACCACCAGGAGGAAGGAACTCTTTGGGAACCACTCAGCTCTGGAGCACTCGAGCAAGAGGAGGAAAATGCTCTCTTTGGCTCATAGCTCGCACAAAAGCGCCTCACCTGCAGATTGCTCACAGGTTTCCCCTGTTGCAATGCCCTGCTTGGCATGAAAAAAAGTTTCATTGCACTGGAAAGCAAGCCTGATTTTTTAGCCTTGCAATTAGATGCTCGCATTGAAGCTCAGAACAGCAGGTTGGGGCCTGGCCACAGGGATTGCATCAATATTTTATGCAATATTTGTTTCGTGCAAAATCCGTACACAAACCTTGGCTGAAAGAGCAGGCATCACCCTCCCCAACCACTTTTCTCAGGAATCGTGCTCATTTTCTGTGAGTCACCGAACATCTCACTTTTCTATCCAGCAGAACAAGTTCAGCAGGTGAAGCAGGGCTGACCCTGCCCTCGCTTACTCACCCTTTGGAAGGTTGGCTTGAATCTTCCCCTGCAAAGAGAAGAACGAACCCTGTAGCCCACTTCTTGGTGGAGGTTGCAGGACATTTGACATTTTCCATCCAAATTTGGGAGCTCGGAGTGACTTTGCCTGCCCACGAGGCAATGTCTGGGGAGATGTAGACAAGTGAGAGCAGAGGCTGAGCTGTGTGCTTTGCTGTCCCAACAGGCCCAGAAATGGAGCAGCTGCTGCTGCAAGGTGGGGAGGTCATGCCATAAACCCCCCTCCCTTCATGGTGAAAGGAATGAAAAGATGATTTCGAGGGCCCCAGCTAGAAAAACATCTGGATTTGAATTTAGATTGCCTTCCCAAGATCTCACAAGAAAACTACAGCTCTGGAAACTTCCCATGTCCCAGTGCAGTGAGCCAGCTCCTGACTGAAACTTAGTCCTGTTACACCAATAATATGGTAAGGGATGTCTGACTGCTTTTAAAATTGTTATCCTGCATCTTAGAGAACAGGCCAGCAATTAATTAACATAACCTTCTTGCTACTGTTCATCAAATACTTTTTATCTCATTATAGTAGTTTACTACAAACTTTTCCTCGGGGAGTTTCAGAGTGTGGTATTGCCAGACGTGCTGAATAAGGCAAGGGTGCTTATTTCTACTTCAGCCACTCAGGAGTATTTTACTGCCTGATAACCACAAAGTTTCTTAGCTTTTTTTTGTTTTTTCATTTCAGATGTGGTTAGGTAAGTTCTGGAGTAGAGAGAATCAGAGACTGAAAGCAGTTTTTAAAAGGGAATTCACAATCGGAAGATGAAGAAAAAGGGAGACTCGCAAAGCAAGACAAAAGCTGGGCAAGAGGAAGGACTCTGCTAACCAGCTGGATGTGGATAAAGTCAAACCGCTCAGCTCTTTCTTTTGCTCAGCTTTCCTTTAAAAAGTTCAATGATGAACAAAGCTACAATAGTAACAGCTAAAAAAGTGTAAGATTTCAGCCTGGAATAGGGGAAGAATGAGGTAGGGAGATCTCTGAAGGTAAAATTCTTCGTTGTTTGATGTTTCAGCATGATTAATAAATCACCTGGTATGATATTTAAAGCCAGGATGAAGCAACCTCAGTGGAGAACTTACAAGAGGGGAATAAGAGGGCAGGAAAAACACCCACCCTTAGAAGGGAGGGAGAAAACTGGAGAGGAAATGGGGAATAACAGGCCTTACTGACAACAACTGAAAAACTAATTGTAAGTGTCTGAATGATGAAAAAACTTCTGGTGCTGCCACCATAGATGTCAAGAGCAAATGATGTCAATTCAGCTGCATTTTCTTCAAAAGGGTCATTTGCCTCATGGTTAGGGAAGAAGTAATATGCCACTTATCCTGATTTAACAGGGGGTTTCCACACTCCCTGTGGATGTTCTTATAAAGGTGTCAAGAAAAAAAAACACTTTTCAATTAAGAAAAAAAATGTGACTGTGAATGCAATACCCCCCCCCAATTATTTTTCCTGACTTTAGAAAGAGAAGAACCCTCCCACAAGAATCAAAGCCTCCATCACATCAAATGCTAGCGATGTTTGTGGAGATCATTATTTACCTGTATCCCTCATCTGTGCTTCTGACAGCTGCAATCGAATTGAAATTACAACACTGCTGTCATGGTTCATGTTGAAGTTTTGCAGTGGCATAGCTGAGATGGTGATCAGGGTGAAAATTACCCAGCAAAATTAAAATACTGCTGAAAAATCCTGACAGAGAAAGGTCTGCCAGCCTGGAACTGGAAGCCAGGGACTAGGCCTGGGAGCCAGAAACACCCACAACTGCAGATGGTGTCTTTGGAAACTTAGCACTTGAAAGAAAGTGGAAACAGTCTAGGAAAATAAAATGGGAATAAAAGAACAGAAAACAGCATCACCTATTGCCTGTTACAGGTGAAAAAATGAAATTAAGAGCATCTATTTGCTGGTTGAGGTGGTGATGTCCTACACACTCTTGTGCTTCTAGAATACGAGAGGGATTTATTTTGTTTTCTTCAGAATGAAGCCTCTTGTCTGAGAACTTCCACGTGTTTTTTCTTTCCTAAACAGGTTGAGTCCTGCACAAACTTTCTCCGAGCCCTTGGATGCTCATCAGGGACGCCTGGCTGCCAATGATCATCTCCAAAGTCAGATGGTCTTGCTATCTTACTGGGCCACCTTTAGGCCCAGTTTGGGTGGTTTGTTCCCCCCCACATCCCTCTGGGATGATTTGGGTCCCCCTCTGGGACCAGTTTGTCTTCTCCTTTAGGATGGTTTGGTCCTTTTTGAAATCTAATTCACTTGCTACCAGTATTATATGTCCATATGCATAACCTCTCCTAAGTATACCTGCTGCTATACTGCTGATAATTTGCTTCACTAATGATAACTTTGTAGTAACCTGTAGTATCAGCTTGCACCTACTTGATTGTTGCTGCTATTCATTCTTGCTCTACAACTGGTTGCTGCTCTTATTAACTGCTGTCATTCTCCTGATTGATAGTGGATTATTGCATGCTGGTCGCAGCTTGTAAGAGCTTGAATGGGGTGTCTCTCTACTTTATTCATCGTGGGTAGACTTCCTATTGGTGATTTTTGTGGTAATGTGTAATAAAGTAGAGGAATTTTGAGGATAAAAGCTTCTGTGTCCCTGTGTATTACAGGATCTTATGAAGCCATGGTGCTGATCTCAACTCATCCGTAAGCTGGGCAGCCTTTTGGGTCATGACGCAGTCCCAGGTATGTGCTTGGTTTCCCTAAGGGTGCTCCATGACACCACTGGCAATACGAGTGAACCTAAAGGGAAGCACGTGAGAAATGAATGTGCTGGTTGTACATGAAGCTGTAAAAATCAGTAGCAGCCTACCAACAGATGGTTTAAGGAAGGGAAAATACACCTGAATTAAATGGCTAGTCACCCGGTAAAGATGTTTGAGAACAGGCTCCTCTCTTCACTCAGATCCGTGGTGCTTAAGGTCCCTTCCAACCCTGACAGTTCTATGACACTGGCCAGATAATAAATATTTATAATGTAGATGTCTATGGATTTTGGTGAAGTAAAATCACCTTTTCTCATGAATTAGTACCAGGAATTATTTCTGCAGCTTGTGTATACACGACTTAAGAGTTCCAGCAGGAAAGCAACAGAGTTACACATAGAAGTGCCTTGCCCTTCTAGGTTTCCTTCCCTATTTTCAGTCACCTAATTAGCCCAAATTGCATCAGCTACAGTCTGGGTTAATATGACCTGAATGTCTCTTCAGGCCCAGCTATGGACCTGCTGTGAATGCGTCTGCTTTAAAAAGCCAGTGAAATAAGAGTTGAAAGGGAACCAAACCAAGCACACGCTGTTGCGTGAAGCTTCAGCTTACCCAAACTTCTTCCCTCTAGTGGAAAGCTCTTGCAAAAGGTCCTCTCTACCATTAGTTTGCAAGAGCTCTGCCACCTGCCTTACATGCCCTTTTCAGAAATGAATGCATCCTGTCTTGAATGGTATTTCGCTCTGAGTTCATTCAGTTCACGCTGTCTCTGGAGTCATTGTCAGAAGACATTACCACAGGCAGGGTGGGGCTGGATTTCCAGTGACTGCATTTGGAAAGGCTAGGGACAAGTTTTCACAGACTGTAATGGAAGAGTCACACATCCGAGACACCGCCTCTGGGTGTCATCTTGTCTATCTTGGAAGATACGAAGCAAGTCGGGGCGGGTGAAGCCTTTCAATGAAACGAGTCTTTGATGTCTATGCTCAGGGAAAGATCAATACAGTAAAATTTCCTCCCTGAGACAACTTTGACTTTGAGAAAGACCATTATTAATCTGCCTGCAGTAGTATCTTGAGTCTTGCCTCCATAATCCAAATAAGATGATTAATGTATTTGCAAATCTCACTTCTTTTAGTGGGTGCTTACATCATCTTGATAGCTGTAATTTGGTTGGGTAGCTTTTTTATTGTAACTGATGCCACCTTTAGAAAACCATTAGTCACTTTATAGGTTAAAACCATAATGAATCTTTCCTGCTTTCTTAACATCTGCTCCATCTTCTATGCAGACAGTGCCTTTTCTTGTGGAGCTGAAGTCGATGGTATAAATAGCTGTGGGAAATAATGACTTGTCCCAGAATACAGGGACAATTCTCAGTAAACAAGCAACCACGGGGAGGGGAACGGATAACTGGGAAGGAAAACCCCTCAAACATCTCCACACAACTGCTGAGGTTGTATTGAACCCTCTCTGATAAGCCCGGGCATGACTTGCACACCAGTAGCTGGGAAATGTTGGCTTCTGCTCTGTAGATTTTATTTTCTCTTCCCTGAAAGAGGAAGGAAAGAAGTTGGTTGTGGCTTCCCAGTTGTCAGGAACAATACAATTACTGAACTTTCCTGTTGCATCTGCTTTCTAGGAGTGAAGATGGCAGTGTGAGACCAAGGAGGCACCAACTGAGTGCAGCTGGGCCACATCCTGTTGGAACCCAGGGATCGGAGCCCCCCTGCTGGTACCAGACAGCAGTGATGGCCGCAGAGAAGGTGCTGAAGCATCTGCAGGATGATGAAATGTAGGTGTGTAGGTCTCCACTGTTATTACCTCACAGGTCTAGTTCCCCCTGGAGACCCTGACCTCTCTTATTACTGCATCATTGACCTTGAGCATTCCCCAGGTGCCCAGAGGGTGCAACTCTACAGCTGCCCAGAAGGGCCTGGTACTGCCAGTGTTGAACATCCCGGACACGCCAATTTGGCAAATATTTTACCTCTCTGAGACCAAAAATGAGACTAAGCCTCTCGCGGAACTCTGTAGAGAAGTTCTCCCAGCATCCTTACCTGGCAGCACCAGGACCAGACTCTACAGAAAATGCAGCTGTTGCCACCACCTTCCTTTGAAATGTAAAGATTGGGATGAACTCTTATGGTCTGGGGTTTTTTTTTGCACTTCTTGAAGTTGTGTCAGGCTGAAGGGGAAGAGAGGAGGGTATCCTAGCCTGAAAATGTCAAGACTCCAGTGAAGAACACGCTTATCTGAGAGAGGGATGGAGACTGAGACTTCTCTCTCTGCTTCCCATTGTTTGTACCTTTTGCCTGCAAGTTCTTTCAGTTAAAATGCATGGTAGCTCTTGGACCACTCTCTGTTTGATGTCCCTGTGTGCACCCCTAAAGTCTTTCTTGCTTGCTCTCTAGTCCAATGAACCTCAGATTCTTCTTTGGTGGTTCACAGACCCTCCTGTAATGAAGGCCCGAGGCTCCTCAAGCAGATAAGGAACTAAATGTGGACTCCTCGAGCTCTGCCTCCTGCACCAGCTAAGTCCTAAAATACCAGGCTGAGGAGTTGGCAGGTACGCAAGGGGCAGAAAGAAATACTTCTGATAGACTCTACTAGTTATTAATTTTCCACGGTATTTAAAGAAAAGATTTGAGAAATTAACCAAGCAGGCACTAGTGGAAAAGTTATTTTTCCTCTTACTTGATTGGGTTACCTGAACAGCAGTGTTTTTTCAGTGTCAGGTAAGCAAATGGCTGCTGATGGGAATCACTTCGTCTGGGTTTGCACTTCCTTTCAGTGGAAACTGCTATTAAGACCTAAGTGCCTACAGAAGTAAAGCTTTTAACCTTCCCCTGCTAGGACAGTTTATCATTACGAATCCCATTTCAACACAGCGAGCCCGAGGAGGTGCACAGATGAAGTGGGGTGCAATTTACTTTTACAGAGCTAATACAACATTGCTAATTACACCTGGATAAATATTGAAACAGGAATTTCTAATAACATCAACCATTACTCCCTTTTAAGTGTGTTTTGCTGGAGGACTGTTCAGAACTGTAATCACAATTTCAAGTATAATGAAGCAGAAATAAAGGGAGTTATTATTTTTAGCTTTCAGGAGTGAGGTGAAAATAATGAGTATTTTTTAAGCTGTTTGCCTACAAGAGGCAAAGGCAAACATCCAGTAAGGAGGGGGGGGTTGCCATTAACAATAAATAAAGCCATCTGATGGACTCGTAGGCCTGAATTAACAATGTTTAGTTTGGAAAAGCTACAGAAAATTGAAAACCTCTCCAGAGGTTATATAGAAAACCTATGTAGAGGTCACCCTGCCTGTTCCTCGTGAGAGCTGCAAAAGAATGACCCACGATCACAAAGACAGAGGAACATTTGCTAGGATGAAGCATGCAGAGCAGGGAAATAATGAGGTAAGGGGATGATTTACCCATCCACCCTTGAACAGCTTCTCAAAAATACAGTCTGCATACACTATACAGTCTAGAGACAATACAGACAGGGCTCGGGAAGCTCCTTTACATCATCGCAACTCAGGTGGAGGTAAAAAATACTAAGCCTGTGTCATTGCTAGAAAATAAAACAACTGCATCTCAAAGATCACAAAGAGCTGCTCAGTCGTGTCTGGGTTAGTGGTCCCAGGCTGCAGACTGCTGCACACTTGCCCAGAAGATAATCTGGGGGGTTTAAAGAAAGATTTCTAAAAACCACGTTCTAATTTATGACAGTAAAAATCTAGGGGAAAAACCTATGGCTTTAATTGTAGTATCTGATCATTTGTATGGCTTTTATCTTATTTTAGAACTCATGTTCTTGTGATAGGGTACTACCAATCTCCACTCTACTTGCATGAAAAAGGAGGAGATGTTAACGCTGCTGACACAAGCCCCATTTCAAATTCCTTGTCAAGTCACAAATCCCAAGTCTTTAAAGACTTGTGGAATAATTCCTTCGAATACTTCTCAGATGTGCTTTTAGTTGTAGCCAACAAAAATTACAGAGAGCAGGAGTATGGGAGGGAGAAGTGGAAAAGAGAATCTTACCTCGAGGGAAAAAAAAAAAAAGGACCCTGGGTCTTTTGGCGTTTTCCTGTCTCCTGCTGCCATCTACTGTTTGCCGGGCATGGTTTTTGAATCACCTCTGCCACGGAGCCCTGGCAGGATAAACAGTCCGAGAGCCACCTCTCCCCGGGACAGCAGAAGAGGAAGTTAAAGAAGAGCTCCTGTGAAATTAGCTCAAGTATTTCAGGTACCATCACTTTCTCTAAATTAACGGCTTTACATGGTTTTTGTGGTCGCTGCCGAACTAAGGACAGCCAGGCAAAGCAAAAACCACTCAGAGAAGGGGGAAGCTGCTGTTCTTCCCTGCTGCTGTGTCATGGGAGTTGCTGTTGTGTTTTGGGCAACAATTCCTTTCACTTGAATGGGCACAGGAGGCCCGATTCTTATCTGAAGCAACACTGGTGTAGGGAGAATCATCTCTGTATGAAACAATCACCACGACTGTGTGGACTTCAATATTAATAAGCTCAGGCTGATGCAGCAGTCAGCGGTACAGGCCACAGCCTTCTGGAATCAGGCTGCACCTATACCAGTATTTTTAGCATCTTACTAACTTGAATTGTGCTAGGAAAGGGTTTTGGCTCTTGTGGGAGACCTAATCCATTGTCCTCAGAGAGGTGAGGTTGGAGCCCTTGACTGCAGGGGCATCACGTGCTCTCAGCTGGGAGCAGCCCTCCAGTTTGTTTGTTCTGGATGGTGTTGCACGTGGCTTTGAAGCGTCGGGTTGTGTTTGCCCTGTTGTTGCAGCAGGCAGATGGGGGACAGTGGGCACATTGCAGAAGCTCCTGCTTATCTTTGAGAAGCTGCGGAGCATTGGGTGAAGATTGTTCAAAGACTGACCCAACCAACTACACTCCCTGTCACTTTTGGTGCAGGACAAACAGTAATCCAGAGATCAAATGGATTATGTTGTCCAGGAGATCTGGCTGACCCTGGTTCTGGCAGAGACTCTTGAGGTGTCACATCCCTGACACAATGCTTCTGATGCTGGAGTTTGTGCAAACTAAAGGAAGCCGTGCCAACTGCCAGAGCTCCAAAAACAACGTGCTGATGGGAAGTTGCCTGCCAGCACTTTTGCAGCAGGATCGGACTTGGGAACAATTACTTCACTCACAGGTAACAAATTGAGCAAAATTAGCAGCAAAAGTAGCAGCTGCCTTTGAGAGGATGGGAAGAAGCTCAGGAAAATAAGAAAAAAATAGAAATAAAAAAATTCTCCCTTATTTAACTTGCTTCTTACCCAGGCCACAGGTTGTCATTTTAGATCTGGGCACTAGACTATGCAGAATTAAACCCATAGCTTTGGGTCACAAGTATTTAGGAGGAACAGCCCACACTTCATTGCTGGAGGGGGGTAAGTGGCCAGTGAACAGGGATAACAGCCCAGCTGGTAGAACACAGCTGCCTCCCCTTTTTCATTTTCTGAGTGCTAAAAAGCAGTATTACCTATTTTGTAGGACCAATTGCTTTAGTTTCAGGCTAAAACTCAGGATCCCTGCTCTGAAGACCTTTGTTAAGAATAGCAGCAGGCTCTGTAGCAACTATAACAGTGATGGTGACTGCAGAGTCACATTTTCAACATAAAGGTGAAAGGACTGGTTACATTTGCCTGTACAGTGCTTTTAATTCTCACTATTTCTTGGAAATTTTTCCACTTGCTTCAGTTACCTGATTCTCCTCCTTCTTGCACTGCTAAGTTTTGAGTGCTCTTCCCTCAGAGTTGAGATTCAACCCAAGTTGTTAGCTGAAGCCAGGAGCTGTTCACTGAAAAGCCATGAAGAAAGCTTCCTGTAGGCTGGACTGCTGATGTGACCACGAGGAACATTCACAGCAATCACAACTTCTGTTTTACTACAAAAACTGCTTCACTACAAGACTCTGCCAAAATTGCAGGCTAGCACAGAACCAAAAAGAAAGGGACTTTAAAAAATTAAGAATTACATTTTGGTGTCCTTCACGTGGTGAAAGAAGGAGCCATGTAGTAAGTGAAGACTTACCTGAGAAGGTAATGCTTAGAAAAATAGCAAACAACAGGGATTTCTGATCCCACTGACAAGGGGACTGAAATTAAAAAGAAAGCAGATGATTAATAGTAAAATTTATAGAGTAAAAAGACCATGACTAGTCTCCAACACAGCATGAGAGGGTCGAGAGGGGAAATTCATATAACTTTTTCATTGACATTATTGTTAAGTTTTCCTTTTCACTACCAGGAAAGCTAACAGTGAGGAAGATACAAGCTTCCAAAAGCTGATGAGTGTCCAAAACAACTCACAGGCAAGATCATCTGTCAAGCCTGAGCTCTGAGGTTGGTGATGATTAAAGCACCACGATCTCAGGGGAAAGCAAGCGTTGGAATAGTCACTCCCAAAGCCCATGGCAGGTTTATACATAATCCCACTTCTGAAGGCACAACAGCTTATGATCCATACACATCAGAGGCCAAGATGAAAAAGATGAAAGTCTGAAGCCCCAACTCCAGCTTGCTGGGACCAGCTTTGTTCTCTGATGAATGTTAAAGAAAGGAAGCACATCTGAAGCCACTCCTGCTAAAACGTATTTATTTTGATTTTGTTCTCCCATCTCAAGTATATTTTTTTCCAGACGTCTCTGCTTCACAAATAAATCTGTTTTAAAAAGTTATGCAGAATTTGTTAGACAAGAGCCACAGAAATGTAGACATACTTCAAGAAATAATGATGATACCACAAAACTGACAGCAAGGAAGTTACAGTGAAATACTTAAAAGTTTCTCTCCTTGTCAAAGGGAATTTAAAAAGTAAAACTAATTCAAGTCTGGGTTTTGGCAAGACATTTAAAAAGCAGGTTGATCTCGTTAATGTTAATCATCTGGCATTAGAAACAACTTCAAATTAAATACTTCTGCAAAAAGCAGCTGATAGAAAAAGACTGAAATTTATAGTAAGAGACCTGTTGAAACAGCACTTTGCAAAATAAAAATAGCAGGTACAGCAGTACAAAGAGGCAGGTTTTCCAAAGCATTGCTGTTTCACTGGCAGTCCAGTGAAGACACAGCCTTCTTTAGGAAACCTTAGTCACAGAATAATCATTCTAAAAACTTTAAAAACATTGATTAAAGTGCATTAATTAATTGAACAGTGCTGATACTTTAAAAAAAAGAGATTTAAATACAAAAAAAACCCCAAAGACTCAGTATAGTTGAAGTTTAGAACAATTGACACAGAATAAAATTACTAATATTTCTTAGATTTATGAACCTTTTAGATTTAGATATGTATCTTCTGCTGTACACTCCAGAACACAAGGGGAACCCGGTCCCTAACTTACAGAAAATGATGTAGAAAAGCTGGACTACGTGCTTGGTTTTTTGCTAGCTGAGTTACTGAAAGTGCTCTTGGATTTTAATGATTCCTTAGACTTTGAAACACAGTTGTTCCTGGAGAAAGCCAAGCAAAACTAACGGGAATAACTGCCAAGAATAGGATAGAGGACCTGGTATCAGCTGATTCCAATGGTCAAATGTACATCATACTTGTATCTTCATTTCTACTAAGTCCATTTGGTGATAGGAGGTGTGCTCAGTTCTTACTTCTGGAAGATGAACATATTTTCTGGGACAACAGCTATTATTTTTGTAACTAATGAATTTGCAAGTGTACTGGCCACGAAAGAAGCTAGAGAAAAGACTGTGTTGATCTACATTAAGGCAGCTAGAACAACAATTACAAAAACAATGACAGCTACCTAACAAAGGCTTTAAGTTTGAGCCCAAACTTAAGCAACTGAAAAAAAAAAAGAGGTGCAAACTACCTCGCCAAAACCTGTAACCAGGTAAGGAAATGGATATGTTGATGGCACTGAAGAAAAGAGCTGAGACATTCAAGAAACAGGATAAATGGTAATGCCTTCATCTTTTCAGGTTCAGGATCTGATGTGGTGTTAAAGTGAATTTTGTTTTGTCACAGAACTAGAGGGTTTTATTTATCTCTACATCAAACAGTCTCCTGCTATGCCTTCCAGTGCAACACAAAGCTTGAAAATGTTAGTTGTCTGTATTTGCTTCTTTTTAGAGACCTTTACGCAATTGTGATGTTAAACAAAATACTTAATGGTGAAAAGCTGACTTAGGATGTTGGTCCAATCTCAACACACTAGTTAGCAGTCACACCAGTACTGGAAATCTACCATACATTTATCTACTTTTTTTTTTTATCAGGTTCAAGGTGTAGAACAACCACCACATGAGTATGAAACAACATGATATAGTTACATCTAAGGTGTAGTTTTGGTATTCAGTTAGTTGCATCATCCCTTTTCAGAGGAATTATTTGAAGTGCTTTGGCTATTCTCTCTCCTATAGCTCGGCTACTTGCTGCAATTATTCTTCGAGACATCAAATCAAATGGTCCACCTGAAAATCAAAGCAAGCAAAATAATTAGCTTATATCGAGGCAAAAACTTCAAGAAAATGAGCATTGCAAAAAAAATTAAGTGCAAGTGATAACATTACTCTTTAGGGCCAAGTTTTGCCCCTGGATAAAAAAATGCATTTAACACAACAGGTATCTCATGTAAGCTACATTTAAATTCTCTTCAGTGTACATTTACTGCCTTTTTTATTCTTCCAGGTGCTCAACCAAGGGAGTAAAGCTGGTCTCGTGGCTTAAGAGCGCAACAGTTGTCTGTCTATTAACCGGATGGCAACTCTGCTCCTGAGAGGTAACTTGGAAAGAGGATGGAAAACCTCTCTGCCTTTTCCTTTCAGCCGTTTTGCTCCCATATAGTTATTTAGAAGGACAAAAGAGTAGCATGCCAGCCCATGTGTTTACCTGAGGCATCCAACAGTACTCCACCAGCTTCCGTAACGATGATTCCAGCCCCTGCCATATCCCAGCAGTGAATCCCCATTTCATAGTAGGCATCAGCTCCCCCCGTTGCCACAAGGCACATGTTCACGGCTGCTGTACCAACGGCTCTGATACTAAAAGAGACACAGAGGGGGTTTTAACTGAGAACAGTTTGCAGGAAAAGTCACAATGCCTGCATACACCGCACAGAGAACGTGGAAACATCGTAAGCAAAGTGAACGGAGCGAGAGAAAATGATGGAATGCTGCAGTGAAACAAAGAAAAAGTAAATTGAGGAATGAAGTTTTACTTAAGTAGCTTGAAAAAGCTCTCCAAATCTAGCAGATTTGGAGAAGTTATGAAGTCTGCTAAACAATTTTAAGAGTGAACAAATTTAAGAGTGAAACTTATTACAGAAGATACCTACCCATGAAACAGTCACAGGTATTCTACTTTGCCTTTTAAATGCAAGAATTCAAGGGGAGTGTAAACTCTTCTCAGCACTGAGAAAAAAGTTAGTTTCTGCAGTGATGTTCAGTAGGCAACTCTCACTCATGGCAGTAATCACAAAAAAATAAATGATACAGCATCAGTTTGGTCTGGAGAACTTCAAACCCCTCCTGTCACAAATATCACTTTCTTTTGGAAGTGTTGAAGTGCTTATTAAACTGGACTTGTACACTTTACTGATAATGGAAGTAACTGCAATTATTTGGTGCATTAAATTGTAACTGTGACTGCAAGAAGCAAATTAAATCAATTTCAAGTTCTTGTTTACAGATAAACTACCAAAGTTGAACTGACAACATACCCAAAATGTATTCCCTACTTACAATGTGGCAGATATTCTTTAATGACATGAGATGATTTTGGAAAGTAGAAAGAAACATCTGCATCTTAAGTATCAAAATAAGAATCCTGAGAATCTCAGCATAAAACTACAGCCCCTTTTAGAACAGAAACGTGAGTAGGGTTGAGTAACAAGAAAACCCTGTCTACAGGAGCCACATTTAGTTGTAAAATGGTCTGTGGAGATGGGGCCTTTGGCTTATCTGGAGGAGAAGAAGCAGGGAATGGAGCCAAAGTAAGGACAGTTTCGGGATAATCTCAACTATCTGGACAAATTACAAAAGGTTGTATGGTGTTGAAAGAGGAAAGGGACATCTACTTTTGTCTGTTATATATATAAAAAAACCCAAACAACAATTTTCATTACAACAGGGAAAAGAAACCAAGAACTGTGATCTAGCTTCTGTTTATCCAGTTTACATCCTGGGTGTTTCTGGCAAAACAAAGGAAAAAAAAAAAAAAGCATGAAATGTTATTTTTTTTAAACTGGATTTACTAGTTAAAAAAAAATGAAATGCTTTAGTCCTACAAATCCAAACGTGCTTCACTTCTCAATACTGCCTGTTGGGGTTCTCTTGTGTATGTCCCACCTTGAAAAAGTTAAACACACTTAAGAGTTTCTCTGCAGAAGCTACCAAAAGAGACACACTGAAATCATACTTCAGAATGCAACCAATCCTGCCTGAAAATAATCATATTTACAAATGGAGATATTAATGCTATCTGTTAAGATAAAAAATAGGAAGTGTCTTACCCATGAATAGGAATACTGAGAAGTCTTTCCATGTTAGAAAGAACAATTTTTACCGTCTCTGGATCACGATTCGATCCCAATTCTGTTACTAAAAGGGATTTTGTGATGTCTGGAAAAGAAAGAAAACCTTGCTTTTCCAACAGTACAAGTTATATATTAATAGGAATTAGCAGTTTACTTCATTGCTTTCTTACAAGACTGAAAAAAGTTAATATAAATATGACAAATACTGACTGTATACAAATCTGTTCTTACATGGCAAATGGCAGGAAAAGACCAAAACACAAAGCATGAACTGTGCACATACATTAGCTGATGTTTAGTAAATAAAATTCTGTTAGAAAACTGGAACAGTCCTCAGATCTTTAAAGGTCCCACTACTTCAAGTGTGGATTTTACTTTACATAGGGTAGCTAAGAATGTAACAATAAATCTGATTTAAACCACTATTTCACACCTGGAAGTGTGAAATATTTGGATAGTTGAATAGTTTGGCAAATTTGTTACAGGCTCTAAAGAACAATCACAGTCAGGTTACAGACACACAGGGAATTAAAAACAAACCAACCAAGCACAACACACAGGGAATAAAATCTTCAATGGCCGAGTCCTGATTCTGCAAAGATCACAAGCATGTTACGTGCATCAGAGAGAGCATAGAAGCTACAACCCGCGGCCAAACAGCTCGTCTGTGCAAAACAAATCTAGCAGCTAAAAAACAAGAATACATCCGGGTCTAAAACTTCTGATATTTCACTTGCAAATTAAGTGTGGTTAAGCTACTCAGTTCAGCTCACCTTCTTGGCCTGATACTTGAAGTTTTTGACCGTTGCAAAATGCACCTTTTCCTTTTCTGGCAGTATACATCTTGTCTTCTACGCAACTATACACGATTCCAAACTCTATCTGCAAGAAAAAGTAAAGTTACCTTGAAGGGTTTTTTCCCTCCCTCTCTTCCTATTTACTATGAATATACAGATCTTAGTTGTAACTAAGAACTAATTTGGTTTTAAATTGATTAGATATTAAGTAATAAAAAGTATACCTTTTTGTTTACAACAAAGCCAATTGAAACTGCCACAAATGGAAACCTAAAAAACAAAACATTTCACTAATTTATAGTGAGACACTATGCTTCCTGCATTACCACACTTGCTCTTAATAAAAACAACGTTCAGTTAAATCTTTATTTTGAAAAGAAATTCGGACTACCAAGAAATACCAGTTTTCTGGAAGCTGCACAATTTACAATAGAAATAGACCAAATCATGCTGATTACTATTTAAAATATCAATTTTTTCACCCACTGATACTAAGCCTGTTATAGCTCAGTAACTGCCACCCCTGTAACAGTGTCACTAGCTTAGGGACTGTTATTTTCTAGCCAAAGAATACAGGCAAGCCTCTCTGCTACTAAGGTTTCTCAGAAGGAACAAGCTGGTCAAAATGGTTTCATCAAGAGATGCAAGTCACTTCTCCCTCCACCTCCACTCTCCCCAACAAAGTAGCAAGACAGACGTTGAAGCAAGAAGGAAGAACACAGAGGAAGAGTGAAGGCAGTGGGAGTATACAGGACAGGAGATGCAGCCCAGGCTAATTTATTAATGTAGTAAGGGGTCCAAAAAATCATCATTATTTTTATCTACTGTTTGAAATTTGCAGTTCCAAAACATTTTTTTTTTTTTTCAGATATTAAAGCAAAATACAGACTTCCAAGTTTGTAAATCCAGGAGAATGGGTTCTTTTCTTAGAGCTTTTCAACAGGATCTTTAGAAGGGCTCAGCAGCTGTTTAAAGCCGTGGCAGGCATTTCAAACTTGGAAGCAAGTACGCTCAGAAAAGCTCAGCGGGGCCAAAATCAAGCATGTTTCAAAGACAGATGGAACAGGCAGACAGCATTACACTGCAAGTTCCCTCCTCATCCTGCTGCAAAATACCATGAGACAACTGCTGGTAATAATGGGGATTGGCTCCTAGGTCTCAGTGAATAGAAATCTCTCAGAAATCAGCGCTTGGAGTTGTTATCACCTCTCTGAGGATGCTGCAGCTCCTAATTCTGAGTCCTGGTGCTTTATTGTTAAAGTCTGCCTGTCTGTCTTTGGCACACCTGCCAAAGGCTGCTGACCACTGCTAGAGTGCTGGGCTCTAAAGCAACTTCAAAGTGAGAAAACACCTTGCTTTCATGGTACTATAGAAAGAAATAAAAGTAATTGGCTGAAATAGCTAGCATAAAAAGAAAAGAAAGGTGGACCTGTGTACAAAGTTGGTAGTTCCATCGATGGGATCTATAATCCATGTGGGGTTATCTGTCAAAATGCTGCCCTCTCCAGCTGCAACAGATTCTTCTCCGATGAAGCTAGAACAGCACACGTATTTAAAAAATACAAAATAAATGCTCACCCACAATACAAAATCCAAAGGACACAGCCTCACAGGAACCCAAATGTGACAAGTTTTGCTGCTTACAGAAGTAATTTGTTTCAAACTGCAAAATTATTGGGGGTCTAAGTGGGTGGATTTCTCTTCTACACCTTTTGCAGGTTGTTAAATTTATCACATATTACTCAAGCGATGAAAAGCAGGCTTCAAACACAAGCTTTCCTCCACAAACGTGCAAAAGGAGAACTGCTGGGAGTAAACAAATCTGAGTTCCAGGTATCTTGGGGCTACCTTTGATTTTTCCAACACAAATAACCAAGAAGCTGTTTTATTTGCTAGCTCAACTGGAAGCGATGTTCAGCATAAAGCTTGGGCAAAGCTAAACTTATGCTGTTAGAACCTGGGGCACCTTGTTTTGCTACCACACAGCTGGGCAAAACTTCAACCCACTACTACTCTAAAATACTCAAGATATGGAGGGCAAGGGAGAATTCTGTAGCTTTCCAGCACATCAATCATATTGATATTTTCCCAGTCAAAATCATAAGTTTCCCAGTTTCTTCTTCTCCCAGTCCTTCTGCCCTTCTATCAAAAGGTGTAGTGGTAAGAAGCCATACCTGTGAGAGGAGTACTTTTCTTTTATCGAAGAAATAATGAAGTTCTCTACTTTTTGATCGGTTTCTGTCACTAGATCTACCGGTGAGCTTTTAGTCATAACAGATATTTCTTCTTTGAGTGCTCCACGGATTATCTATTAAGAAATAAAACCCCAAAAAGCCATTTTTCTCCATGACCAATATGGAAAATACTAGTTTTCCAAAAAATACAAGCATCATTTTTACTGCAACTTTGTATAGTGTAGATACAAACCAGAAACACAAGCAGTGACACCACCTGGATTTAACTGCAGGAGCTGGGGTTTACCCTTGCACCTCTTTCTCTCCCCCCCCCCCAGTCTATCATACAAACCTTTACATGACCAAGTATTACAAGGGGATCCACTGGTACACAAAATCGAGCTTTATTTCGTTAGGACGAGTTTTAGATTTACAAATTTAAATACCAAAGTTGAACAAAACACTTCAGACTGAGCTTAAGTCAGCTAATTTTAGTCAGACCCTGTGTTTATGATCCTAGAACCATGAGAATAAGCTTAAGTAAGAACCCACACCTCACAGCCCACAGAATTATTTTATTATAGCACAGAAAGATTTTCCGAGGCAAGATTTTAATGAGTCTTAGATCACATAAAAGTACCCCCACTGCAAGGGGTAGCTCTTATTTGCAGAAGTAAAGGAGTCTTCTCTTTGTGAAGACGATACGGTACCTCATGTAAAGTTGACCGAGGTGTTCACAAGACAGTCACCAGCTTTCAGGTGGTAGAACAGTCAAGTAGACAGGTACAGTTTAAGGGGGGGGGGGGGAAGAGGTGCTCTTTTTTTACCACACTTCAGAAGTATTATTTTTTTTTTAAATCTCAAATGTAAAGAATAAAAGATACTCCTTAGTCTTTAGGCTTGAGTGCAAAGAAAAGTGTGAAGTTGTTTTACTAAATGACCCAAGCTGTAAATATGAAAGACACTCCAATCTGGAGCTCAAACATCACTGAACAATTAAATTAACCAAGCTATAAAAGACACTCTGATCTTGAACATCACTGAACAATTCTATTAATTTATTGTTTCAACAAAATACTCCTCAGGAGAATAACCCACATCAAACTCTTTCAAAGTCTATAGACATACTAGACTCAATAAATAAAGAAGTTTGTACTCACCTCCCCAGCTTTCCTTGCTAAAGCAACTGCATGATCCATACATTCTTGCCAAGGATCTGACATTTTTTCTTCGATATAGAGCCTGCCAAAAGGAGAGATTAACACAAAAATTATTATGGCTCTATTTTTTAATGAATTCTAATTTTTTGCTCCTCCCATTGTGGACTGCACTGTTTTTTCCTTGCTGGAATATCCACCCTTCAGATATTTGTAAGCATTAATAAGATCCCAAATGGCAAAGGATAAAAAGCTAATCATTTACATTTAAAACCTCACCAAAAGTTTGTCCTACTCTTTACTCTAAAAAAAAAAACCATAACAAAGAGTATTAAAAGCTTAGTCTAAGTTACCATCTTTTTCTCCCCACATTTTGTGATTCTCAAAGAAGCATGACATAAAAAAAACCCAAACCATTAACAAATACAGAGCCTCAGTCTTGAAAGATCCATATTTATACAAGATTCCACATTTAGAAGCTGACCTCAATGTACATAAAGGCTCTGAAAAGCCACAGAGTGGCAAAAGCACGTTCTTCAATACAGCGAAGAGCTCAGTGCCTTTTTGATGGGTTTGATCCTTAAGGAGGCAGTTACAAGATCCCACTGTCACTTAAGTGTCTTCTCTATTCTTAAGTGTTCTGAAGCAACACAAGATCCGTTACCACCCGTGCATCTCTACTTTCCTGAGCAGAGCGAGACACAAAGCAGCACACCACCCACTATTTCTGATAAACCCATACAGACCACAACTCCACGGGATTCTGAGTTCTGGAAGCCTGGTTCAATTTTGAGCTCTAACCCTCTTAGAAGCCTTCTGGGGATTTCTTACTTCAGTGACTCAACCTTTAAGCAGCGACCTGGATTTTGTAACACTTGCAGATTCACAAAGATTAATGATCATAAAAAAAACCCAAACAAAACAATAAACCAAACCACCAGCACCAAACCAGTATAAAAAACCCTGTGCAATAACATGACCCACAAGACCTCAGTTCAATCATCCTGACTCTTGGTCCTAAACAGGCAGAAAGGATTAGAAAAGCCAGGTAAAATGCAAAAGCTATGATGCTTCATCTATGTTTATAACGGTCTTTACTGGTCATAGCCTTTAAAGCAGAGGTTCTGTGACAGAATCACACTGACTGGAAAAAGCGCCCTTGTTTTCTCCCCCCAGCTTAGTCGCGTCCTTGCCCCGTGCCCAGCTTGTCCCACACCGACTAGAGGTTTGCGGTCCTGAACAGGTCTTTGGGATCCAAGGCTGCAGGACGGCCCACGCTGCTCGGCCGGGGTGAGAGCAGCTCCCGCCCGCCCCCGGCTCTGGCACTGCCCGGCCCGTCCCTCCAGGGCCCCCGCGGGGAGCAGAACGGTCCCCTCACGGCCCCGCGAAATGGCGGCTGAGG
>JANHFX010005777.1:0-38188 GCA_027560015.1 Chloroceryle amazona | reverse complement strand
TGACCAGAAGGAGCGAGCTGATGCCTTGAGAGGGAGCTCGGATCAAGCTCAGGGAGAAAAACTCTCCCAGAAACATCTCTGGGGCACCGAGGTCCTGGTGCACCAACACCACCCGACGCCCCCGACCCGAGACCAACTATTTTAGAGACTGGAGGGGCAAAGTGCTTTCCGGGCCGCTTCTACCGGCATTAAGCCGAGCCCGTCCATCCCTCTGAATCGGGCCACTCTGCTTCGCGCCTTCCCACCACCGCTCTGCACGCCGCGCTGTGCCCGCCAGCTTCCCGCGGCTTCTCAAGTGCCAGGGTGATGCTCCGCTGGCGAAGCGAGCCGGCTGGAAGCGGCAAAGCCGGCTTCTCCCCTCCGCTCGTCTCTCTATAAGGCAGCCGCCGGGCCGGACGGCCTTGGCCCAGCCGCGGAGGTGCTCCTGGAGCGCGACCTTGCTGCCAGGTCCGATGGGAGGCTGCCAGGGATGTAACTGCTTCCCGCGGGCCTTAGGGTGAGTCCTTACCTCTTCGGTGGGAAAGGTCAAGGCATTTCTCAGTAAGTTTGGTTTTTATTCCTACTGTTTTCATGTGTTAAAATTCCTTTAGGGCAAGTAGCTTTTTGGGGTTTTTTTCAACTGGAAGAGGACATTGGGGAGGGGGTAATTCTTGTTGCAAATCTAGCCAGAGTAACAACTGTCCTCAGTGTGTTTGCACACATCGTCTTGTCCCAGACCTTTAAGGAAGATCTTCCCTTTGCAGAAGGGGAAAAAAAATTAAAAAAAAAGGAAGGTCCAATCTCTGCTTGACATCCTGCTCCCTGCTTGCAATTGTGGGGAAAAAAAAGCCCAAAAGGCAAACAAAAAAAACCAAACCACAAACCAAAACATACTAAAAAAAACCCAAACCAAACAAACAAACCAAACCCACCAAAAAACAAACAAAACAAAACAAAACAAACAACCCCCCCCCACACACACACACAAAAAACCCCAAAACACAACAAAACAAAACAAAACAAAACCACAAACCCAACCCACAACCCACCCATAAAACAACCAAAGAAAGAAGACTGACAATGAGGAAGGTTAAATCGAGAGATCAGGAGTATGCACGCTGTCTGCTTTTATGGTATTGCATTGCCTGCAATCACGGCCCCTGTCTAAATACATACCAGCCTTGATGGTATGGTTTATGACATTAGCTGTGCTCAGTGACTCATCTATAAACCGCTTTAAGCTACACAGAGTATGTTCCCTCCCTCTCTCCTTTAGGCTCTTTGATTATAACTTTGGTCCAGCTTCCCCTTTGCAGGACCCCAACACTATAAAAGCAGCCCTATTTGCCTCTGCATCAGGAGAGTGAGAAGTGCTCCCCTGACCTGCCCCCTCTGCCCCTGCCTGCAGTGCTTGGTGATTTCTGCATTGCAGTTTGCTCAGGAAAGGGGCTCAGTACATGGGGAGTGGGGTGCCTAAGTTGCTTTGAACGAATTGGAAAGTAGTAAAAAAGAGAGGTCAGGCTCTTCTTACATGTCAAATGAAGATTTTAAGTAATATCCTCAACCCAAAAGGTAACGCTGCATCTGTGCATAGTTTGGGGACATCTGGACCATGTGTGGTTGGGAGTGTCCTGAACAGGTGGAAAGGGCATGCCATGCCATCATGCATGAGAGAGGCCAAGACAGAAAGGGAAAAACTGAAGCCATCAGTGAAAAATAGCACAAATGGAAAAAAGCATATTTTTTTTTGCCTGCATGTTCATTCCTGTGCCCCACTATCATTTTAGTTTTAACCTCTGGGTTGACTCCCTGTGTGTTTCATGGCTCTCAGTTGCTCTAAGTGCTTGGATCTTTCAGCCTACTGTGTGTCTAATTCAACAGTGTTTGGAGGACATCTACTATGAAATCCTCCACAGTTGTTGATACAGTCCCAGGTAGTTACTCTGCCCCGCTTCACTCGTGTAACCCATTCAACCGTTCGCCCAGACTTTCTCTTCTCCACTAGTATCATGACCTACATGCAAAAGACTTATTTTCTGGTTCCGTTTCCATAGCAATGCAGCATGGGGAACACAGACAAACCAGTAATAATGAAGCAGATTCCCTTTCTGTGAAATCAAGACCTCTTTGAAAGTTAAATTTAATTTAGGTAAAGGAAATTAGGGATCCACAGAGCATTGGATTTCCAGCCCATAACCCAGATCTCCATGCCCTCTAGTGCCAGAGGCAGGTGAGGAGAGCATCTCCGGGCTCAGGGGATGCAAAGCTTGATAGCGAATTACAGGGGAGGAAGATAAACAAATAGTATGGGATAAAGACATTCCTCCCAGCGTCTACTTCCAACTATCTCTGCCCAATTCTAAATCCCAACTCACAAAAAAAATTTAGCTGGTATTAGTCCAGTCACCCAGAGGTTAACACTGCAGGTTCGTGTGGCATGGGTGAACGGGTATGAAAAAATTAGAGCTGGGAAGGCCATTCTATATGTCACCATTTATTCAGTTTTTGGATCTCTCTGGCTTTGAGTTTCTCAGCTTGCAGCAACTTGCAGCTAATTCTCAGAGATTTGAAGGCACAGAAGAGGATTACTCACTTGTGAAAATGCTTCCCTGACCTTCTCTGGACGCTTTGGATGAGTGGATGGGTGGACAACAGTAATCAGTTTGAAGAAAGCTGAGGAGGCTTAGATCTAGCTCATATGAATGACAGGGATAACTTTTTTACAAAAGCTTGTAGCCTTAAATCTTAAAAAGCTTAAATTCTATGGTAGCATTTCAAGCCCTGTTAAATCTGAGCCCGGGTTCCCATCTCTAAGAATCAGGCTGCGCAAAGAACCAAGCACAGAGCAGTGCTGTAACTAAATGAGATAATTAACACACTCTGCACACACCGACATCTTTTCCAGTTCCTATATTTTGTCTTTCAGTTTTTCCAGGGTCTCCATGGCTTTTCCTGGGAGCTGCCTGAAAGATGCAGTTACCTACCTGCTTCTCCTCATCCCACCAGCCAAATGCCAGCAGATTGTATTCCCTAGTCATCCATACCAAGCCAAATAGGGATCTTTCGTTGACTTATCCCACTGCCTTCTGACATCTCCCTGATACAAGTGGGAAGAAGCCACTCCTGGAGTTGTATTAAAGGCTTCATCCCTTTCTCATGACCCCTGAGCTTGTTTCTATGTAAAAAAGTTTTTAGGCTATGGTGTTGCCTTTCATTTTGGACCATCTATCCTACCTTTAAAGCTGTATCATTACCTATATCTAACACCATCTATTCCCTGTAAAGAGAGAGATACATATCAGCAAGTGTTCCAAAGATACATCTCTCATATAACATGATTTTAAGTCCCAAGCGGATGGGATGGAGTAAGTTCCATCTCATTTCCATCAAGCACTTCTTAGGGAATGTTTGCCAATAAGGCTAAGATACGCAATTGGATTTCAGTAGTTCATATACTTCGTGTATATATTTTTTAAGAATATGATAAGAACAACATGAAACAGACCATCATTTAGGGCCAGATGCTTTGCTGAGAGCCTTCTGCATGTTTTCTTTCTGACAAGATGATCCTCTGATTCCCGTCTTTCCAGTATCTCTTTTTGACTCCATGGGCTAGATTCTCATCTTAATTACATTCTTTCAAATCAGGGGTGAGTCCACTGACTTTAATTACTTGTGTTTTTTTCTAGTGCAATTTTGCTCAGGATTTGACTTTCACAGAAACATAGTAACTGTTGTAATTAGAGTATGCCAGTGTTTTGACAACTGTTCATGGAACAGCTCTGTTTTGTCAGCCTTTGCTGAAAGAGAATCACAATGTGATAATGGGCATTGGGAATAGTATGGGGCACCTCTGACAGTGATGACAATAAAAATCTCTATGAGAGGCCACATCACAAATAGGTGTGAAATTCTGTAAACCAGCATCTCCCAGGGTTTTTCTCAAGTTCTTAGAAAAGCTCTGGGTAAACTGTCCAGGCTTTGTTTGTTTGTTTGTTTTGCAAAAAAAAGGTGAAATGAGACAAAAAATATATTCATAGATATTTTTTTCTGAATCACTGTGAAAATTATTATTGGAAACCGAGATAGAATAAACCTAGCCATTTAAAATAATTCTTTTACTTAGCAATTTCTCTGGGTCAGAATTTTCAGATAGTCTGAATATATAAAGCACTTTTGATTTCAGTGGAGATAGGATGATCTGCAAACTCTGAGGATCAGACCCTTCACTTTTATAATTCCAGCATGTGAAAAATAAAACGTAGCAAAATCTGTCCATGGGAAACAGTAAGTTTCTGGAACAACAAACAGCATTTTCATAGATTCCTGAAAATTTTTCTCGTGGCTTTGCAATTAGTTACTGATGTCTATTTTATACTCATCTATTCATATTTAGTCAATTAGAAAGCAGAGTGGTCATATATTGAAAATGATTCACAAAATTGTTCATGAATAATGGCAACAAGCTCATTCCACTATGATTGTCCTCTCGTGCAAGACAGTGAGCAATTATTTATTCATGAAAATATTAATACATCTCAAAAGTTTCATGAATATTAGCATGAATAATTAATGGAAATTGTATTATTTGTTATCATTACTCTTTATTTTGCTATTCAAAAAGGCATCAGTCATCCAGTTAAAGGACATTAGAACATAATCATTGCAACATTGGATCAGGCAGGTGTTTTGTCTTGTCCAGTACATTGTCTCTATCAATGTCCCTTACCACAGACTTTAGAGGCAGGTGCAGGGAATGCTGCCCTAGATATACACATCGTCCTCGAGTAAAATGTTTTAATACCCACCAGTTTGTGTTTGCTGCCTGGAGACCACTTTCAAATGAAAATAGACACCTGCCTTCCTCACCAAATGGAAACCTCTACTGATTCTAGACAAACTGCAGGTATACTCACTGGCCAGTTTAAGCAGCTAATCTGGTTTTGGTTCCTAGTAACTTCACTACCTTCATGATAGCATGTAGCAATGAGTTCAGGAGGTTAATTACATATTTTATTGGGTAAACCACACTCCAAGTAACCTTTGATCTATTTAAATTAGTTGTCTTTTAGTGCTATTGCTACCTCCCTGTATATCATGTGAAAAGGCCAACGGAGTGCTTAATTCATCGTGCAGGTGCCATTCATTTGCTCAACCATGAACCCTCTTGTTCTTTTCTCCTCTCATTTAGACAGTCCCAAGGTTCCCAGTCACTCTGCATGTCTTAAAAACTACAAATTCTTCTTTTTTTTTCCTTTTTTTTTTTTTTGTATGGATTAACCGATGTGGATACTGTTTCTCAGGTAAGGACTTTTGGCTTAACAATAAAACTGGTTTTGTTTTAACACCTTTTACTCCAAGGCAGCAAAGGAAGTTTTATTTTGTTTGCTTGGTTTGGGTTTTTTTTTTTGATTACTGGTGTAACTGAGAAGAATTTGCAACTGAGTTGTTCCCAGTGATGCCAGTATCCTTCTTTGAGTAGTCACAGGTGGCTTAGAATTCAGGAAGGTTTCCAAGTATTTCACTCCACCTGTGATTGTTCAGCATTGGCCAACACTTATTTCCATTTTCAATCTGAATGTTAGGGTAACCCAACTTAATTAGCATACTCTGAAATTATACAATCCTTATACCTTTTTTCTAACAGCAATAATTTCAGTAGAGAAGTTATACATGGTATAGAATCTTGGAAAACCCAACTGTTAATCTTCTACAGTGAAAAATGCTTTCTCTCTCTTAAACGGTTTCCAACTTCTAGTAATAAGCTACTTATTTTACAATTACTTAAATTCTTCAAAACAAATATATCAAAGGATTTAAGAAGCTATATATGTACACACTTAGCAAGTTGTTTTTCTTGGTCTATTAGTTTGATGTTTCAAGGAATATATAGAAGACACTATTTGAAAGAAACTGTGATTTATTTTTTATTATTTTTTTTCGCTCCTGTATGTAAATCTAGTTTTTGTTGATTTCAGTCAATTTACCTGGAAGTAGAATAAGGCTTTTCAGTATATAATACCTAAGATCATTCCAGTGACTATCCTAAAGATAGGTACTGCCTGATACCCTCCAGTCCTGTAGCATATCTGACTTGAACAACAGCTTGCGTATTTTAGCTATCAGTGCAGCTACTTCATTTTGAAATGCTTTCCAAACCATGGCATATATAACCACGAAGTCCTTGTGACATGCTGCTATTTAGTTTATCAGTTTGCTCCAGTGTTTCCCCTTTCAACATTTTGCATTCTGACAGCTCATGTCCTTTCTTGTCTTGAAAAAAATAGGTGCAGCATGGACATTGGCACAGTATTATTTGGGAGATTTACTCAAATTATTCAGAATGTCTGCAAATTCCTTTTACTATTTAATTATTTCCATTACTCTCTGGATGTGCAACAGATCTCATTGGTTCCCTTCTAACCTGGGTGAATTTAAGACCTTTCAGAAATGCCCTGCAGTTCCCCCCCTCTGCCTCCCCCCCCACCCCAAGCTCTTGACAGTTAACGCATCCTTGACCCTCTTCATTTACAGCTGACATTTTGTTTGTGTTTTATTATAATTTCCCTCCCTTAGCCAGGGGTTTCACCAGAGCTGAAGTGTCATTTCCTGAAAGCTGGTTGCTTGGCTCAAACAACCTCTTGGACCTTAACATTTCACAATACCATTTTTTTTTCTTTCTTTCTTTTTTTTTTCTTTTTTCTCACCTTTCAGTTTGCTTTCTGCATGACTTCACTGAATCAGAAACTGTCTGTTAATATACCTGTTGTTTTGAATCTATGGATTTAACTTTCTTTTTCTTTCATTCTTTACTTCTGCATTCCCCCCATTTTCTTTCTACCTTCAGTACTATTTAAGCAGTTCACTAATTATTTCAATTTTAACCTCATGCTCTTATTTTAGTAATAAGTTCATTACTATTCAGTGGCTTGACTGTGTCATATCTCCAGCTTCTTAAGGCTAAGTTAAGAACGCATAATGTTATGTTCTTCAGTTATTCTAGAAATCACCTAGAAATTGCTTTTTTTAAAGTCTGTTTGTACCAGCTGACCTATAGGTGGGTGAAGTCACCCATGATTACCATCTTTTTAGCCTTAGATACCTCTTTAATCTCTCTTCATAAACCCCATTGAATACTCCTGATATTTCCTGGACTAAGTGTCCTAATGCTTTGTGCAAACATCAGGATTTAATTAAAAAAGAGTATTTTTTTTTAGCTTAGCACACTGGACTGAGACCAAAGAGATAATGGATAAACTCGTGACCATGTTACCAACCTCTAGCCTGATCTTTGACACATTCCTATGCCCTGTCACAAAGCCTGCTGAGGTCAGAGACAAACCCTTGTTACTTTTGGGTAAGCATCCTGAGGTGGGCAGAGTAACTCCTCCTGATCTCATGACATCTTTTTGAGATTCCACTCACCACAGTTTGTCAGGTATTGAGGTTCAGCTGTGGTGCTGCCACAAAAAAACAGAAGCAGACAGCCTCCAAGCCCATCGGCTTTCTTTGCTCTGAGGTGATGGAAAATTGAGCCTAAGCTGATTATCAGGAAAGTTTCTGTTCAGAACAAAGGATAAGCTAAAACGTTCATCGTCCCTTAAACAAAAAGGTACTGAAGTTCCTAACGGCTCCAGGGCTTGGTGAGGAGTAAAAGAAAAGAATGGCTAACAAGGCCAGTTTTACATGGAAGAAAGCAGATCTCATAATCTGGTTTTATATTGATAAAAATGAAAGAAGAGAGAAATAAACTGAAGTTAATGTTTAGTGACTGGATCTAGTTCTGGGGCTTTACTCAGTTCTATGTGTTTTCAGCTTAGCCAGTGTTAAGTAGGGATAAAATTGCCAAAGTAGGATTTACAATGCCATGACCATCTAGACATACACTTCATCAGAGTTGTTTACAAAAATTATAAGGACATGCTGGTCCTCCTGCTCTCCCCTGCCCCAACACCAATTTCTCATGTAAAACAGGGTTAGTGGAGTCTGAGAATGGGGCATATGGGTGGAGTAATGTCCATGTGTGGATGGAGAGGGTACACTTTTCTCCTCCACTGTCACCTAGGGTCCTCAAGGACTTGCATTACCATTACTATGATAAAGTGGAGTGCTTCACACTTCAGTTGATACCAAAGCCAGATCATAGAATCATAGAATGGTAGGTGTTGGAAGGGACCTCTGGAGATCATAGAGTCCAACCCCCCTGCCAGGGCAGGAACACCTAGGGCAGGACACAGGAACAGATCCAGGAGGGTCTTGAAAGTCTCTAGAGAAGGAAACTCCACAACCTCTCTGGGCAGCCTGTTCGAGGCTCTGTCACTCTCACAGTGAAGAAGTTTTTCCTCATGTTGAGGTGGAACTTCCTGTGTTTCTCCCTGCTACCAATAGCTCTCGTCCTGTCACAGGGCACAACTGAAGAGACTGGCCCCTTCTACTTGACACCCACCCTTCAGATATTTGTAAACATTAATAAGATCCCCTCTGTCTTCTCTTCTCCAGGCTAAACAGCCCCAGGGCTCTCAGCTTTTTCTCATAAGAGAAATGTTCCAGTCCCTTCATTATCTTTGTAGCTCTCTGTTGTACTCTCTCTAGTATTTCCCTGTCCCTCTTGAACTGGGGAGACCAGATCTGAACACAGTCCTCCAGATGTGGTCTCACTAGTGCAGAGTAGAGGGGGAGGAGAACCTCCCTTGACCTGCTGGCCACACTCTTCTTTATGCACCCCAGGATACCATTGGCTGTCCTGGACAGAAGGGCACATTGCTGTTCCATTGAGAACTTATTGTCCACCAGAACACCACGGTCCCTCTCCATGGGGCTGTTTTCCAGCGGGTCTACCCCTACCCTATACCAATACATGGTGGTGTTCCTCCCCAGGTGTAGGACTCTACGCTTATCCTTATTGAATATCATTATGTTTGCCTTTGCCCAGCTCTCCAGCCTGTCCAGATCTTGCTGGATGGCAGCACAGCCTCCCAGTGTATCAGCCACTTCTCCCAGTTTAGTATCATCAGCAAACTTATGGAGTGTACACTCCATCCCTTCATCCAGGTCATTGATGAAGATGTTGAATAAGACTGGACCCAGAACTGACCCCTGGGGAACACCACTAATTCCAGGTTGCCAGCTGGAATGATGTACTAAATGGTTACACTAAATGTAACCACTTAGTGTACCAATGGGTGCACTAAACATACTGAATAGATGTTGTACTAAACAGATGTTGCACTAAAAATGGTTGCCTCTGAGATTCACTTTCCTATGTGTCCAGCAGCATTCTGCCATGGTGGGAAAATCAGTTTACTCCATTTTAGACATAATTTTGCATGACTGTAAATAATATATGTGTGGTAAATGAAGGCAGATGAGAGCTGGTGGTGGGAACCTTGGGGAGGGGCTTAGTATGAAACAAGCATATGGACAATTTGCTAGAGCCATTGCTTAACATGGATGAGCAGATGACACAGACCAGGCTTTTAGGGGAAGGGAACTAGCCAGGGAGATGTCTTCTCTGCCATTGCTTTTCCATGCTTAGGCTAAGCTGAAAACTGATCTCCTGATCTGTTGCTGGCATCTTTCACCCACACTAATTTAACTTTTCTAGGAGTGTATTCTCAGCTGATGAAAGCTGTCAGAACATGAGTGACATGAAAGGAGAGGCCATCACCAAACAAAATGCTATATTTAACCTGGCAATGTCATGTCTTCTCAGGTCTGACCTTGAGCTCTAGCAGTGAGGATATAAATGGGGCATTTGGTTGTAAAGTTTCTTCCTTTAGCCAAACACAGAAAGGTCTTAAATATAAGGAAAAGCAGGGAAGAAGGAAGGTAATGCAAGTCACCCTTCTGCTTTTGACATTTGTGATAGTCAGTATACTTAACTGCTACTAGAAAGAAAGAATATGTGAAGGTCACACTATTAAATTCTCATTAAAAGCATCTGTTTGATGTCTGCAAGTCATTTTCACAATCTTATTCACTGGGAGCAAACGTAGGGATCTTTACTGAAAGGTTTTGACACCAGAAGCAGTTCCCTGCAAGGAATAATTTTGCGATGTGATTCGGTAAAGGGAATATACCCCAAAAGTGTGCAACTGGAAAGAATCAAGGAAGGAAAAAGAAAGAAGATTAAGAAAACCATTTTGTGTGTCTCATCCAAAGAAATCTTGCAACTATCTTCCTTTCTTTAGCAAAGAGTCAGACTGTATATCTCCTACTTTGAAGCACAGGGGTGTTAACGAAATCAGAAAGAAACCTCTTAACACCATTTATCAATTTGAGATAGTGTTACGAAGCAGGCATTTCTTTATTGCAGTTCTGGGTGCATGGGGGATCACTCCACCTAATGTGCATACTATATATTACACCAGCTAAAGTTTATTACCCTATCACATACATATGCCTTAAATTTCCTGGGATGATTATACATATTCATTCTGTTTCTTTGAACTAATTATCATATTTACATAGTCATTACGCATGCAGGTAGAGTTTCTGCGGGGTTTTGGAGGGTCTCTCAGGACGGCCTGGTGGTCATCCATTGCTGTCCTCTGGGTGAACTCTAGGCTCCTTCCTTTTATAGATGAAAGGTGGCTTTCCTTTTTATGGTTATCTGATAACTTGTTTGTTTTGATAGCTCCCTTAGTGATGAGACTGGTCTTCATTCTGATTGGTACAAGTTCCTTTTGGTTGTTGAAGTTCAATTACACTTTGATAATACAGAATACAACTGGTTTCCTTACAAATGTATCAGGGGAATGCAAAGTATCTGTTTAAAAAAAAAAAAACCACAGACAACTCAAGTATTGCTATTCTTTTGAATGACAAATTTGACAATTAATATTCCACATTATAGTCTTTAATACTTCTTAAAAATCAAAGTGGGGTATGGAAATGACACATAACTAAAAAGATGAGGAGCAATTTTCTTGTTACTTTGTTCAGAAAAGAGTGACAGGGGCTGAACTCCTCGTTTCAACACAAATTGTTGATGTGGCCTTGGACAGACTCAGCAACCTCCTGAACCTCAGCTTCTCACATGGAAATTGTACAAAGTAGCATTTTGATTCTCACATGTTTCTCTGACTGTCCTCTTTAGATTTTAAAGTGTTTGGCAGCACTGCTGTAACAGCCTGCACAGAGGAACCTTACCTAAATTTGGTCATCCATAGAGAAAAAATGAATAATATAGTATCTTTCAAACATTTGGTAGTTTTTTTATTCCATGTGAAGTTTAGTTTATGACATGGACCTTATCTTTCTCTTCTCTAGAGTGTACAAGCCTTTCCATTCACCCCTGGATGTTGCTGGTATAGGCAGCTATGCATGGGATACCTCTCAGCAGCCTCCATCTGGAGTGAGTCTGTGATAGACCACATTAAATCCTGAGAGCAGCTCTGCCCACTTCAATGCTGTAGGGGTACAGAGGAACTGGGAAGGTATACCAGAAAGTGACAAAGGTGGTGAGAATTATCTGCCTTCCAGAGAAGAGATATTCAATATACTAGGACTCATCATTCCAGAAATTATATGACTTATGAGGAATACATGTAGGTCTAAGTAACCTTGAAGAGAGGGAGAAGGTGAACAGGAGAATATTTTTTCACAGCATCACTCAGAGCTCTCAGGTGAAAATTATCAGGCATAAATTTAAAAATTCACTGCATGCTTGAACTGTGGCACTTAGGCTCCTATGATGTTTTGCTGATTCCAAAGGTATAAATGAGCAGAAAAAAAAATCAAAGTAGACAGAATACTGTAAGAAAAAAACCCTACCAAAATCTTTGTGATGCAAATAAAGTCACAGGGAGCTCCTCACATCACAAATTGCTTCGATCTAGGAAATGTATGTTGGGGTGCCAATTGGTATGCCAATTGCCTTTGCTTGCTTCTTGCTGCTGGCCACTGTTGAGAGTGGACTTTATTGAGAGATGATGTAGGGAGAGTTGCTTTTGTGCTCAGAGCCTCACTTGGAGTCATCAGGGTAGCTATTTTCTTTGTACAATGTTCAACCTGTTCCACTTCTGCTGCTCATCAGAATTATTTTGTCCTTCTTGGTTAGGTGCTTATCAAAACAACCACAAGACACTTTGGAAAGTTGTTTAATTAACATCTGACTTCCCATGAAGACCTCTTATAAATAAATTCAAAGATTATTTGTTCTATTTTTTCATTGTAGGAGTTGGAAAATTTTTATATATGCATGGTTTTCAGACAGATCTTGATGCCAGCCACAGAGGGTGCTTCTCTACCCCACTGACTGTAACTCTGATATAGCAGCTTGAGATAATCTTCTTGCACACACACTTTAGGCTTAATGCCCTCGTGTTCCCTTTGTAGGTTTTCCCTTTACAAGAGAATAGTGACTGGAAAATGTGGTCACAGCTCTGCCTTTAATCTCTTTTCTCATTCAGTCTTCTACTTCCAACAAGTAAACTGGAACAAACAGCCTATACCCACCAAAAATGAGGAAGGATGTGACAGGCATTGAGAGAGACCTTTGCATCCCTACAGATGTGGCAGGTGAAAGCCTCCCTCGGCACCTGCATCTGTGCGATTTCTTACCTTATTAGAGCAGACCTGACCCTTCCAAATGCCAAAAGAAATAATTCCTTCTTCTTGGTTTATACTCAGAAGTTCCAAAATCACAGACTTCTCAAAGCTGTGTACCATTTATGTGCTGTATCAGGATTTAGACAATAAACTTTTAACTGCTAAGTACTAGAAAAGAAAACCCACAGCTTTACAGAATAGAAAGTTAAAGCCAAACTTAATGATGGAGGAGATACTTCCTGAAGATGATCACTGTTTTGCTAATGGCTTTTATGTCTGTAAGTGGTGGTACATGGGTTCACTGGAAATAGGACAGAGTTTTCTTGTTATGACCATACTCCTGTGGGAATCACAACATCATTCTTTCACCTATCAGGGATTGCTCTGTACTTCAACTACATGCCATTTTAAAAGCATGAACTGAAAGATGAGTCAAAAAGCTTTGAAATGAGCAGAAGCCAAGCTTTCTGTTTGTTAAGAAACCTGCACAACAGCAGTGTTAAAATTACATTTCTAAGCTTGTAATAGCTGAAGCTCCCACATTTTCTACTGAATAACTGTAAAAAATAATTTCTTGATGCTTTGCCTGCTTAAAAATCAAGCTGTTAGTGTGTGTTTAGAATTCCATGTTTAGGTACAATATTTTGAACTCTCAGACAAAATCTCTAACAAGAAAAGCAAAATAAATCTCAAGGAAAACGTGGGCTTGGTTCTGTTCTATCTGGAACCTAATTTCTTTCTTTACTACCCACACGGCTATAAAAGGCTGCAGCTCTGCCTGGGCTACACAGCTATTTTATATACATACAGCTGACTGCAAAATACTGGAGGCAAAGGAGATCCAGATCCATACCAAACAAATTAGTAATGCATTTTTTTTTTTTTCTTGAGGCAGTGTTTGTGGGTTTTAGAAACCAGTGGGTAATTTTGCAGGTAGGTGATATAACATTATGTCAGGCCCCAGTGAGTTGGAGTTTTTTACTTCACAATTATTTCAATGGCATTCTCCAAGTTACTCTGAAAAGAGAACAAGGGGAAGAAGCTAAGTTTAGGGGCACACATCCTTGATTTGCCAGGGTTGTCTAGGCTGTTTTAAAACTTCAGCACTGTCTGTAAATTATCTGTTCCCATGATCTATCACCAGATCTGATTTTTTTTTTTTTACTTTTCCCAACTCATTTCAGTAATTTGGTGATTTCCTCAACATATTTGGTGATATAGGTAAACCAAATAAACAATGTAAGCAAATACATGATACATATTATATACATTAGTGTAATATAAATTCCCTCTCACTATGGCTGGTTTGTAAAAGCCATTTTGAGACAGGTTCACATGCAAGAAGATGTATTAGTAGAGTGGCTTAATGCCTACATTGTCTCTTACTGTGAAAAAATGGGGAAAAAATAAGCTAGGGGAAAATAAAATCAAGAGGAGAAACAGAAGGCAAAAGGAAAGCTCTCCTTGTGGCACTCACCTGCAAAAAGAAGCAACCAGGGCTTTCGCTGCTGTGCAGCAACTAGTTCCTCTCATAATACTCTTTCCACCTTAAGTATATAGTTTCTACTCAAACCCTCATGGGGTTGTCACTACTTACCATTAGTGTTGATTGGGAATGCATTGATCAAGGCAGGGGCTGCATGGCCAGTTGCTTGTGTGCACATGAACATTACTGCATCCCTTGCATAAACCAAAAGCTGTAACCAAAATGTAGCAAAAGCAGGGAAAAAAAGACCTATTCTCTTGCTGGTGGCAATCGCTGCCCATGAGAACCTTCCACAGAAACACTATCGGGGTGTACAAGTGCAAGGCTTTAAGGCTAGCAGCATCAGTGTAACAGCACAGGAGCAGTGAGGTGAAAACACTGATCCAGGGACTCCCAAAACATTGCCCCAGCAGCTTGGCACAGAACCATAGGGGAAAAATGGGCTGCAAAGTTGCAGAGATAAGGCGCTTAGCCACACAGACCAGCAACAGCAGTATTTTCCTAGTATGGGAAGATGTGACAAAGTAACATGGTGACGCTCTAGAAGTCAAATGCGCTTCTGTTCAGTGAGAAGCATTGGTCCTGGCTGCTTTGGACAGAAGGTGCATTTTCTGAAGACTCACTCTTTGTGCAGGCTGTCTGAATCACCTTGCCTTGTGTGATCTAGGGCACAGGCTGGCTGGCCACTTACTCTCTCAAAGGGGATCTTCCTGCTGGTGACTTGAATGAGAACCAACCCCTTCTCACCCCATTCCCTCCTCCCCCCCCGCATTGTTTAAGTAACAGTTGAACCATCAAGCTTCCCTACTGCAGACAAGACCAGCTGAGTGTGTGCTGATTCTGATAGCACAACAAATACCTACAGCACAACAGCAAAGAAGAACTGTACCCTCTGCATTTCATTTTATGATACACTTTAGATGCTAAGTTGAAGTTACCCCAAATGGGAGGGGAATAGATTCCCAATTGCACATCTTAGCAGGTGAAAAACTCACTTGAACTTGCACTCCAGATAGGGTAGATGGAACAAGGATCTTCAACCCTTTACTTCAAGTCCCGAGGAAGCAGTGGTTGAGGTTGTTTCCTGAGCCTCTGGCAGTGTTGTCCATGCAATGCAATCATGAAAATAAGGAGGAAAACCTAGGAGTACTCTCCTGTTTGTTTCTGGTTGTGTTTGTGGTGGTTTGGTTTGATTTTGTTTTGTTGGTTTGTTTGGGGTTTATTTTTTTTTTTAACTTATAAATTTATTTCACAAGAAGAGCTCCGTAACAATATTTCATTTGTTGTAACTTATTGCTTCTTAAACCAAGCAAGAAAACTAAAAGCACAACAGTCGGAAAGGAAGATTATTTTTTGCAGCTGAGCACATAGAGAGAGAAGAGATAATAACTAAATAAAGAGGAATCGTTTACTTATTTTGAGGATCTATTAAGACCTCTTTGATAGGTATCACATCAACTTATTTTTGTTGCCCTGACAAGCACCCCATCTCTCCATCCTACTGTGCTCTGCCATGAAGCCAGTTCCTGCACTGCAGCATTAAGAAGTAATTATTACCCTTTACTCTGTAATGATTTGTTATTGCACAGGCCACGTAGAAGACTTCTGCAGTCGTCATGCCAACTCCTCTCTCCTGATTTAACCCATTCTATTCTGCTGCAACAATCAGCCACGGGTGTGTGTGTCTGGGGGGGTGGCATTCAGGTTATGTACATCCCACTTTGATTTCACTGCATCCTGGACATTAAAAGAGCACACGGTCTCACCTAGAGTGGACAGGCACAGTGATTTTAGTTATCTCTTGGTTAGTCCAAGACTCCCTACCATGATCTGAGAGGATTAACATGTATCCTGAGTGCCAGACCTCTTGCTGTTCTACAGTGAACCCTTCCAGGTGCTTGAAGTGCAACCTCAGAAGGAGCCTAATCCAGTCCTTGTCAGCTGGCAGCAGGTTTCCTCTGATACCAGGTCTTGGCAAGCTGAGGCTTGATCAGTGTTTAAAGAAATACATGAAAGGAGGGGTAGAGGTGCTAAAATGAGGCAGCATCCTACAGAGAACCCAGATGCACCTTTTTTTTCCAGTGGTAGACAAACTGTCTTTCCAGTTGCTACTCAGTGCTGCTAAGATCTTAACGAGGCTGTTGGTCCTTTTTTTTTAGGGGAGAATTGCTTAGCCAGAAAGTGAGAACATTACTACCTTTGCTTCAAAACACTGGGTATGTGACAGTGGGGAGAAGGGCTCCATGGTGTCTGCTCTCCCACTGTTCCTTGAACTCTGATGTGAATTGCACAGTGAGGAAAATGAGAGTTGATCTTTGCTTAGATAAGCATTCTCCAAGCAAATTTACAAAATAATGACATAGCTATTTGTGTTCCTGCAGGAAATTATGTACATGTCATCCCAGCTTCAGTCCTGCATGCTAAAGGGTGCAGGACCAGGCCATTTGTAGCTAGTTTAGCTCATGATTAGCTGGGATTTGATACAATACCCTTTTATTTTATTTTTCCCCCTTTCCTTTTTTTTTTTCCCTGCTTGCTGCAATTAGTACCTACAGCCTTAAAAGGGGAAAAGAAGGGAAAAAATAAATCTGCAAAACCCACCACGTTCTCCACAACAGAGCAGGTCATGTCATGTAGTTGCTCTTAAAATGATTATGTTATCTGCACACAGTGAGGAATGAAGGGCTTAATTGGAGGAATAATCTGAAAAACAAATCGTTCTTTTCTTGGTGTGTCTTCAAAGAATAGATTTTGCCAATGTTGCTGCTCATTTACTTTTTGTGAAAAATAATCTACCAATGCTGTAATTAATATCTAACTGAAGGGAGCTGCATTTTCCTGAAGACAAGTAAAATATTTATTATTTTATTTAAAGCAGCACTCTGGTAACCAGAGCTGGTGAGAGACAGTGAGAAAAGAATGGGGAGTAGAGAAGCTTAAAATTTCTTCAGTCTACAACAAGTAACCTCAAAACAGGATCTAGACTCCCCCTACAGTTTCTTTCTTTCTTACTACTCTCTGTTTTGTACAGCTCTCCCTTCCACCATGTACTTCTCATAATTCTTCAAGAAGAGACAGTCCAGACAGTCATCAAGTGACATCAACTGCTGTTTAAGTCTTTGAGTCAGTGGGTGACATGATCACCTAAAAAGTCCCAGTCACACACAGTGGTGCTGTTTTTCTTGGTAACATACATCCACAGTAGGAAAGCATCACTATTCTGAACAGTTTGCAATCTGTCTCTTTTGTGGGGGGTGTTTGTGTGTTATCTCTCACTTTTCAGTCTAAGGAAGGGAGGGCATGGCACAGAAAGTTGTCAAACTACACGTAAAGAATAGATGTGGGGCAAACCCACACAATTCTCATATATTACATCCAACTGCCCTCCCTGCTCGACTTTGCTCATGTGATCATTATAAGCTTGTGCTTTTCTCCAGGGTAATGGTGAAGAAGTTTGTTTGCAAGCAAGTCATCTGATCAGGCTGGTGTGCTAGAGCGTAATGCCAACAAAATTGGTTATTAGGGGGGACATAATTAGTAGGCTTCTATGCAGGAAATTGGCTATAAATGATTGATTGCTATTAGCCTGAAAGATGTGAGAAATTCTTTTGCCCTTCCAATAGTCTCAAAGACATTTCTGTGAAGATGGGTTTTTCTGAGAGCAGACATTCCCTCTGTCCTGATTGACTGGACTTGGGTCTCATCAGACAGCTGATGCTCTTTTGCTTTCAGATCACTGAAAATAAAATGACCTATGATGAACAATCTGTTCAATGTCATTAATTTGTCCACTAGATACTTCCCCCCTGTATTTTAAATTGTCCATCTGCAAGTGTGCTGGCTAAGCTTAGCAGTCTGATTAATAGTTTCAATGATCATGTCAAGGCCAAGAGATTCTTCTAAGTTTTTCATGTTCAGCATTGAGAATTTCGTATTTTTTTGCATGTGGCTGGTGGCACAACTCATGTGGCATGGCTTCCTACCTCTAATTCAGTAACCTGCTACAAGCAGAAGCTGAAGGTGCTGTAGATAGTGGGACAGGCAGATAAGCTGGCCAGCAGCTGTTCCCATTTTCTCTAAGAAAGGCTGAGAAGCAGCAGCATAACTAAGGGGACAGATAAGAAACCAAAAAGAATTTGGAGAAAAGACAAAACCAGAGAAGTGGGCTGTTCAGCCAGGGCTGTATTTATTGTCCTTTTTCCTACAGCAAATATTGTGAATCTCTGGTGACTGACTCCATACCCAGCTTGTTCTCAGTGACTGACTGCAGCAGGTTCTTTTGGTTCAATACCTCTGAATATAATGCTGATATGTTACAATTTAAGGCTAGAGGGGAGATTGCATTGTCCACTTATCTTTTTAAAGGGAAAGGTAAAGTGCCTTTAATGAAGCATTAAGGCTAATTGCAGGTCCATGCCGTGGCTGTCTTTGGGACAATGGTGGACAGTACTAGAAACTACCTTTGGGAACATTTTCATTGCTTACACAGGGACTGCTGCCACACAGGATGGATACTGTACTGCACCTCCTCCAGCCTGACAGCAGCACAGGGTTCAGTCCACTCCAAGAGTACAAACATGGCTGCCTGTGTTTTTCCCAAGGGAAAGTGGGTGATCCCCAGACAGGTCTGGCTTCTCCGGGAAGTTAATTTCTGTGGTTTTCTTCACTTCGTCATCTGACTGCTCCATCACCTCCGTTCTTGAATGTTTTGGGCTTGTAAAACAACCAAAGTGATTCCAGTCTTAAGACATTTCTGCTGGTTTAGCACTGCCTTTTTATATATCACTTGCTGTCTCTTCTGCTCACTGTAGGACAGGCGCCACTGCTCTTTTAATGACTTTGAGTAGTGGATGACTGTTGAAGAAACGCCCCATAAATGTTTGCCATATCAACTGCTACATACTGTGAGGGATGGTCCCAAGGTCTGGCACGAAATATTAATGGGCTGAAATGGTATCCAGTCTGAGCAAAGACTGCAAAATCTTTCATGATCTCTCCCACCCATATTTCTTAGCACCTCGTCTCCCACACATACATGCTGTTCACACATGCTGAAAATACAGGGCGGCCCATTTGAAAATGTTTGCAGGAGATATTTTATTTAGTGATTTTCATGCTGTTAGGTGGCAGATAAGGGGCAGTTACTGAACTAAGCAATGTAATGTGTTTCTAAGAAGCGTTGGTCAGTCACATGCAAATAAGCATCGCCTCCAGGTATAGTAAATGTTATGCCTTCTATGATTAAAATTATCAGTGGTATCGGTTCTTATGTGCTTGGTTTTACATTGTTTACCAAGTCAGAGTTCAAAGAGGTATCCTTCCACTTAAGAGAAAACTGGTGACTGATGAGCAAAGCTCATGATTTTCCCTGGAAGCGTGAAATACAAATAATTTGTCAGCATGTATAAGTACTGTACTCTTGGGTAGGGGCATCAGTGATTTCTGCCTAAATGGAGATTCTTATGTTTCGAAAATGCCTCAGACTCACAAAAGAATCACCCAAAAGACCATGGACTTAGAGAGGTATCTCAGCTGGTGTCGTTAGAGAAATTCTATTTCAGATGTCACTTCTAGAGAGTCTGTCCTTCATTTTGTGCACTTTGTCAGCAAAGCAGAACTTCTAAAAATCCATTTTCTGCATCAGAATAAACAAAGACAGAAGGAAGCATAAATGGCTTCTGTCCAGTGTCATGCTGATGTTAAGAGGACCAGAACCCAGATATTCTGACTCTGAATTCAGCACCATGCTCTTATTATTGGTCCATCATTGTACATGGAACTTTTTCTTTGTCTGTTTGTTGTTTTTTATTTGTTTGGTTGGTTTTTTAAAACATCACATCAGCTAGGACTGAAGGAAAAAATATTATGTATAATTACAGAGTGAGACAGGCTAAAACATCACCCATCAGGATCGTTTAATCTCTGGTATTATCCTCTGTTCTTACTCACCCTCATGTCAGTGCTGCCTCTCCCTCCACCTTGAATCCTTAACTCCCCCTTCCTCTGACAGGATGTACAATAGCCAGAGCACTATAAATCAAAGCCTAGAATCAGGAAAATTAGAATAGATTGGAAGTGCCAGATCCTCAAGAAGGAAAAGAAAGAAACAAGACCGCAGGAGTTCAGAAGAGTGATTGCAGCTTCATTACAAGGGCCTTTGTACCATCGAAACAGGTCATTGCCTGTCACAAGCTGTTTTTATTTTCCAGTTCCTGACTGATGCAGAGCTTGATCTGAAATAAATGCTATCTATCCACTTACTTTATAAATCTACTTGCTGTACTCACATTTAATGTCTACAGGTCTTCACATTTTTCAAGTAAACTATAATTTCATACTTATGGTATCTTTACTATAAAACACCAGGAGAGAGGTTGAGGGCTACATAGGAGCTCTGACTGTTCCATGCTGAGGTGGGATTGAGGAGGAATGAACTCAGCCGTGATAAAGGCAGGGTAAACCATGGTGGGACTTCCATTCAGTGCACTCTGAATGTAAAAAGCTTTCTTAATCAGTGTCAGGTTCAGACATTAACAACAAACTGTAAGAGGGGGAAAACACTCTAGTACTGATTTTCTAAAGCTATGTTTTATGAATGAATTTAGCAGTTTAAAAACCAAACCAACAAAAAACCACACCCACCCCCCCAAAAAACCCCAAGCCCAGAAAAAAAAAAACAAAAACAAAACCCCAAACCAAAACAATTAAAAAAAACCCAAACAAACAAAACCACCAAAACCCCAAACACACAATAAACTTTTAGCAATTGCATAATACCAGGGTTTTGATAACAGCAGTGTTTCAACAGCACGTTGTTGGGAGTTTCAGATTTCAAGAGAGTACTAAAAAAATACCTGGATCAGAAAGAGGTAAAGCTGTTCTCTGCCTGAATGTTGGCTCTTTTTCTGCTAAGAACCTTCAGTGGGAGCAGATCTCCACAGTGACTGCTGCAGTGGGGAGAAACCAAAAATATATCTCTTTAGGATAAAGATTTTTTTTTTTTAATTTTAAAATCTATGTGTAAAACAATAGCTGATATTTATATTTGCAACAGCTGTAATTGTTAGACCTGCTACTTACACAGACAGCACTGTATACCTGCATATGTTATTTAGAAGTTGCTTTTGGTGATAACTGTAGAAACATTTGCAGTATAGCTCACAAATTACTGGAAAGGCTTATTCTCCCTATGCTCTGTAAATAGTCAAGTTCTTCAGGGGTTACTTTGTGAGTAGGTGCACTCTCTAAAAGTAGGTGTACTCTTTAAAGCAGCCTCGGTGTCCTTAGCCAGAGGTAGAGTGGGTGCTTTTCTCCTGTTGACAGTTTTGAAACTGCTACTCTCACAAGCTGTCCCTCGGATGTAGGTAGGAAGATTTGCGTGAGTAATGGTTGTTTGTTTAAGTGAGGACTGCGGAACTGGACTTCTTAACTGGGAATGAGGAGCTCTCTTTGAATGATCAACTACTGTCTCCAAACAGTAAGGGAGTGATCCAACTCTGCTTTCTCACTTGGGTGTCGTAACTGCGGAGGAAAGCTGCTAATGACAGCACAGGAATTATTTTTAGAAAACGCAGAATGTAATTGTATGTGTACAGGCATGAGAAAATCTGCTAGTATTCGGTTCTGTCTCATTGTAAATGATGGTAATGAACAAACTGATTATGTTGGTTATGCATTGGTGTCACTGCACTGCTGAATTTTGTCCCTGGCCCCATTAATCACAATGGGGTTTAGTACATAGCTGGTCTTGAAAGATGAAATGTTCACTCCAAGATTTACAATAGGCTGTAGGAGACTAAAATTATCTTATTTTGGAACTTTCATGAAGTGTCACAGCGTTGCTTTAGGATAACATGTCACTAATTGGGTAATTGTCCAGAATTGACCAGTCTAAGTTGAAAGGTCATAGTAATAATGGGAGTAAAAAAAATAAATCAGGTTTGGTTCATGTACCCATTTCTTGCCTGAGATGTGTTTTGACTTTCTCCATGGAAGAGTTCATCTATGTTTAGCCCTACTGAATGTCTGTACTTATGACTAAATATTAGTATTTTAGATTAATCTTTTAGCCCTTTCTCTTTGTATTGCCTAATTAATTTTTAGGACTCTGAGCTGACACCACACTTGCAAGGAGCCTCCCATTTCAGAGTCACGCTTCTTTTAAATAGTCTGACTTTTTAATTTTCAGTTACTATAATGTTTATTCATTAAACTTCATTATTAGTATACGTATAATAGAATTACTGCTGTCTGTAATGAAAGAAAGTATTTTAGAGCAAAGAGGCTTTATTTCTTTTCAGATATAGTAATTTCTTATACATAAAGCACTAGAAAACACCTAATAGCAGAGGAAGATAAAAAATAAACAGCTCAAACTGCCAATGACTGCCATTTATTTGTATTAAAAAACAATGAATGCCAAAAAAATACAGACACTCGAGGAAGTTATTACTTTAATATACATATTAAAGACTTCTCAGTAAAATATTTTGTCTTCTATTAGCTGAAAATTCTACTAGGAAATACCTGCCCGTGTTAGAAAAAAACCCCAACAAACTACTTCATTAGAAATTCAAACCAATGTATTTTCTGGGTTTGGCCAGCTCATTGAAACTGTTTGCTTTTAATTTCTTTCATTTTTAAACAAAATTTTAAAAAACTTGCTGATCTTTTTGCTTAATGTTGTTTAGAGAAATGACAGTGCCAGCTCAGCAGCGTATAAGGTATATGTGGAAAAACCATATCCAATGTCAGATCAAATTAATGGAGACAAGAGAACATTTATGCCTTAGGAGATAATGATAGTTTTATGAAAATTTATGTATTTGTTACTACTGTGATATAACCCATTTAGGGATAAGATGGTGAGCCAAAAGCTTGGTATTTTTCTTTAGTAATAAAGTATGCTGGGTTTTTTTAGTGGATGAATTTACATTTGGAATGCCTTGCCTTTTCCTACAAAATAGGTAATTTTATCTATTTTTTTATGAATAGGCTACTATGAGAATTTCTTAGAACAGACAGCATTGATTTCCTACAAATAAATTATCTTGGAAACTGGGTGGCACTGTTTTGGGATTATTTTCTTCCAATAACTTTTCCCTTCCTGTGTGAGCATTCACTTAATTCACTTAACTTGCTTAATTTCCTACTAAATTTAAACAACATGCTCAGCTAACAGTCTGCAATGGGGTTCTTATGTATGATGTATTTTGGACAGAGATTAGTGAATACAGGAGAAAACAGATCAGTTTGACAAATCCACCACTTGCACCAAATCTAGTAGGAGTAGGATAGCGGCAGGTGCTTGGCAGACTGTGGGACATGCCTACCTTGGTGCAAGCATGAAGGTACAAGCAGCACTCAAAGTGTGGAAATATCTGACAGTGATGGAAAGTGGGATTTTGATGAATGGTCAGGAAGAAATGAGAAAAATGAAAATAATTGCTGGCTTACACCAATACCAGCAGGAGCACCTGTCATTGCACAGGATGCACAGGACAGACCACTGAGCTGGAGAGAATAGTGCCGAGACAACACTTTTTTTGCTAGACAAAAGCCAAAACCATCCTCATGGGGTGGGGAGGATAAAATCCTAATAATGACATTGGCCCTAATGACTGTTCCTACTATATCAGTGGTTCTGGAATAGCAAGTGGAAGCAACACGGAAGGGAGAGAGCCTGAAACAATCAACTCTGCTTCTTCAGTAAATAACCTGAACTCAAAATCTAATATCTGTTTGCAAATGAAAGAAAAACATTATAGGATCCCAAGGAGGTCATCCATACCTATATACAAAATATTACAGTTCTGCAGAAGTTATCCAACTTACACAAATTTTTAAACATTATTCCAAACCTATTACTTATAACTCTCTGTTCTGAGGTAAAATGAGTAGCTGACACTTTTCTTATTTTTATTGTATGCAAAAAATAAATAAAACCCATCAAAATGCTTCCCAATATCTGTCCATAGGGAATGTAACTTAAAGATAAAGGGATGAGTTAAGAAACACTTTGAGATAACTGCTGCATCCCTCCAACAAAATTCAGGGAAACCAATTGAGTGAGAAATGAGTGATGTTAGCAAATTAGGCTTATTTTTTTTTGTAGATAAATAGATTGAGGATGGAACCATTCAAGTGCTTTGGGATGATTTGCTTCTTAGACTGTTTAGCTGTAAGTCATTCCTTCTTCAAGTGTCTTCCTCCCTGCTCCATCTTTATTTAAACCAGCCTACATTTTCAGCTGGGGTTCAGAAGGAGGTTGTATATGTTACCTAGTTTACTGGAGTTTGTCTTTTTTTTTTTTTTCTCTTCTTCTTTTGAATTTCCTATTATGTTATTTTTTCTGTTACATTTCTGGTTCATGTTTCTTTTCCATTCTTCTCTTTCATTTATCAGGAGCTTTTTTTTTACACTCACACAGAGGAATTTTTCCAGCTTTTTCCTGCCTCTGCTTTCTCTTCTCTACTTTGCTACCTCTTATCTTATTCCCTGTAGATCCATGTTCATCTGTAGTGATTTTGCGGAGTGTATGAGATAGCACATTTCTGTCCTCTGATTCTTTGCAAGCTATAGGTGTCACGGAGGGAATACTAAACCCAAGTTCAGTAGCTAGACTTTGGTTCACAAATGTGGGTCTTGGGTTTTCTTTTACTTTTTGTGTATATTCTTGAAAGTACAATGCAAACTTAATTTTAATTTTCTGTCTCTCCTTTTATTCTGCCAGCATTGAGTATTTCAGAATTCCATCTCCTGTCACACAAAGTGAATGAAACAGGCCTATCCCAGGATTATTTGTATCTTGGTTTTCAGCAAAGCTGCACTAGCTCTTTTCACCGTACCATGCCCTTCCATCATACCCACAGGTAGATGCTGGCAAAGAGAGTCCAGCCTCAAATCCATTGACTTTGCTAGCCTTCAATGCTCAGAGCAGGCTCACCTTGTCATTTGTACAGCAGAAGTCATGCTGTTGTGGCAGTTTCTGTCAGAGCACTTGCATTGGTATTTCTTTTAGAAATATCTGGATACAAGACAAGGGTAAAAGCAATTTGTCCCCATCACACTGCCAAATTCTACTAAGAGCAATTATTTCAGATGCATCAGATAATGAAAAACCTTTTCCTACCTGCTCCTACCACTCTCACACCTTCAGAGAACAACCTACCAGCAGCAGCCACAATTGCAATAACGTAATGAACACTAAATTAGACAGAATGGCAATTGCAGGCCAGAGGTACTTCAAAGGTATCCTACATTAAGCACTTCATAATGAGCCCTGAAGAGGGGCCAGTGCCTGGAACAAAAGTGGGCGCATACATGTGTCTGTTCCATTCATGCCATATTACTTTAGCAGAGCTTTTGAGTTCAGGGTATTTCCAGGCTCTCTGGGTTGCCCAGATGTATTATACCCACCTGATGCTGCCTCTGTGTCTCCGTGTTAGCCTGCTTAGATCAATGATCAGACTACTCACAATATACTTCAGCAGAGCTGGTGGAGGGTAATTTTTCCCCAGTCATAGTCCCCTGGGGTGAACAGAAGGATCTTCCAGCTGTGGAGATGGGAGAGAAAATCTTCTCAAAGCCCAGACTGCTCTGGAAATAAAAGAGAACACTGTTATATTCATTGTGATTTTATGTATTGTAATCTGCGTATTCTCTACAGCAAAAGATTCTTTTTTATTTCTGTGCATTTATAAGCAGATTTTAAACCAAAACAAAATGCACAAAGAAACTCTAGCTCCTTATTCCTTCTTTTTTTTTTTCTCCTCTTTTCATTTTTGTTCTGCATATGTGTATGCATTTTCTTTGAGGTTTACTGAAGAAGCTCCTGGAAGGCTTAGGAGAAGTAGAAAGATTAATCTTAAAGCCATGCTTGTTGTTCACTTAGTGGTGTTTTCCAGAAGGAGAATTTTCCTTGTTAATACTAATGTTTGAATAAAAATCTTTTTGTTATCATGGCAGCTTGCAGTTAGCATCCTTTTAGCCAACAACAGTGGGAGCAAGTTTTCCAGTTTACCCTGAAGCTGTTTAGGAAGTAGTTGGGTCTTTTGGAGAAGGAAAAAAGTTCACAAGTCAATTGAAATTTATGCACCGTATAAACAGCTACACAGATTTACAAAGAGCCCTCTACTAAGGATAACATCTTTGTGGAATGTTGGGAGATTACCTGACAGCTGATAAATGACGCTTCTCTGTGACATATTTCCCTGCCATTTATTAAAGAAAAAAATCCAGAAAATTAGTTAAAGCCTGGGATAGCAAAAAGCCTCAAAAGAGCAAGAATAATAAAACTATTATTAGAGAGCCTCTTGTTTCAGGATATTACCATGAGGTTCCTTGCTGTCCATTACCTGCTTTCTCACAAGATGCAAAATATTTCATGGTACTTCTTAACTAACTCTGTACAATGCTGTTGTTTGATGAATTAACATGACAGTGACAGAAGCAGTGAACATCTGATCTAGTTTTTATGTTGGTGCACAGTGAGCTGAGTTGCATTCTGATTTTCTCAGTGATATCCTGTACATCTACCAGGTTGTTGTACCTGATTACCTCTGATATGCACAATCTGTTCCAAAAATACCATATTCCTTGGGAGAGTCAGCAATCAGAAAGGAAATCAGGTTTCCATCCATTTAACTGGGAAAATCAGTTCTTCTAAAACAATATTTCAACTGGTAGGAAGAACAATCATAATTTTCTGAAAGCAAAAAGTAATAAATGGATCCTCTTCCAGGGTTTTGTTCTGTTGCTGTTTCTTTTTTTTTTTCTTTTTGCCTTGCAACAGATCACAGCCCTTTAATGTAATTTTGTTTTCTCCATTTTAATCAGTTTATCCTTTAAATATGACATTGCCTGCTTGTCTTTTCCTTTAAGCTTTTAGACAAAATCATTACAAACTAAGAAAACCAAAAGTAAAACATGCCACACCATAGTTGTATTTCCAATTAAGTTTCCAAAGAAAACCATCTCTCAGTAAGAATATCCTGCTGGAGACAGTTCTGTTTTCAAAGAGCAACTTTCCCTTTAGATAAATGTCTAATTTTCTGTTTAGTTTGGTCAGTATAATTGATGAGAAAAATGATCATCATGCTTGACATATCAATTTTTCATTTAATGCATTCTGTAGTAAACAGCATATGATTTTTACTGGGTGGGACTGCTACCCCTTGGATTGTTCTTTCTTCTTTAATTCTTTGCCACCTGTCATGAATGATGCAAAACAGACTTACAGAAATTAGGAGCTTTCAGACACTGGCAAAGCAGCACACCTCCCTGAAAATTAGCCTAATTTCCTGAGCTTGGCATTAGAGCAGAATCACAAGGCTGTGACACAAGAGAGTGGTACGTGCTCCCTTACCTTCCTCTTGCTCTATCCAATTTATTTCTGGCATCATGACTGTCTGCCCAGTTAAACAAACAAACAAACAATCAATCTTACATTAAAAGTAGCATAGGAAACAAAAGTCCAAAGCCATTAAGCAAAATCCTGCTGTTAAAACCACTTTTCAGGCAAGATCATGTCTTTCTGTAAAAGATAGTACTGCATTCTTAATAGGTCAGAACCTTTGTGAAAAACCTGGTTGTTCTGAGACCAGTTATGATCCTGTGAAAAATTGTCCTCTACATGTGAGGATTAATGTCCTACATAAAACACAGTTATGAAACACATTCTTTCTGTAATGGTATTATGAAAAAGGACTAGTTCTGCCAGGTTTTGAGAATGCAATGGATAGGATGCAGTTTGTTCAAATACCATGTAGCTATCTCCAATCTGAAGTTCAGCCTTTTAGTGCACAGAATGCCTTGTGCTGTACCTGACATTTTTCCTTACATAGATGGCTCATTCTCTAGTATTAAGCAAATGACAAGCACAATGAGATGTGAGCTGGCAACAAGTTAAAAATCTTGATGTGAAAGGTAATCTCTTGAAAATGCCAGGGACACCAGAGTGTTCCTTGTCCTGCTTGATCAAGATTTAACATCCCATATTTCACATAGCAGAAACAAAACTCACCAAAGAAGCCATTTTTTATAGCTGGACCCCAGCATACCACCTGTTTTTAATATGTGATCATACAGCTGGTAGGAGCTTTTTTCAAAGAGTTGTCTGATTTAAGTCCTTAAAGGAAATGACCACTCTTATTTTGCAAACAAATTCCTCCAGTGGCCAAAGCCTCCGATGTTCCTGTGGATAACTATCAGGCTGGTAACATTTTAGAATACTGCCCAGTGTAAATCTCTCCAGGATCCAAACTCTCTTCTCTCCTTTTAAGGCTACATCTGATGAGCATTTGTTTCACAATGATGATGTCGTTAATTACACATCCCAGCATGGATTAAATTATTTCAGACCTCTTTTTCCTGACCCAGTGCTGCCATATAGCTGCTTAGCTTTGTAAGACAATTAAAGCAATTGTAGTAAACCATTCATCATCTCAGTGTTTGTTACAACCCTGTGATGGAAAAGGGTGCATGGCAGTATTTGGGGACAGGCAGTTTGCATGGTCAGTTTCTAAGATATTGGATAATGTCAAAATCATGTCTGAAATGATGGATTGTGCTGTCCCTTGGAAAGATTTTAGCTGCATGTTGGTCTTTATTTGTCTTCAGAAAAATGCTGGCCCTTAGAAGAATTATTTCACTTTTGACATACTGCAAAAACTATATGACTCAGCAGAGTGAAATGCCCTCTAGATACAATATCCATCAGCAACTATTCATTAGTTCAATAATACACAATATACAGTTCACATCAAATGAATTCTGCCTGGCTTGGCCCGTGGTTCACAAGCAGGTGTCATGGGTGAAATCTTGTTTCCACAGAGGTCAAAGTAGATCTCCTTTCACTTCTGGTCGTCACAAAATTTCATTTTATGTCTTTCTGGACCGATACTATTCTTGCTCCAAATTAAAATGAACCAGCAAAGATGCACCCCTAGAGATCCTAAAAGATAAGAGATTTTTTAAATCTTGTGAGAGGGCTGTATCTTTATAAAAGAAGTATCTATTTTGAGCAAGTTCTCTATAGAAATTAGTGGATTTTATTATTTTTTTTTTTTTACTCGAGTTCATTCAGCAAGATTCCACCATGGTGAAAATTTTTAACAAATCCTAATGAATTTCTCTGACTTGTCTCTTTGACTCATAACTTTACATGGGCAGGAAAAGCCTTGACTTGACAGAACGTCCATCTTATATGCATAACTTCCACCCAGGAACATTCACTTCTGCAGTGATTTAAAAAAAATACTGTCTAACCAGAACTGTAATCTTGTCTGTGCTAAATTCCCTCATGTTGTTAACAATAATTACATGAAAGTCTTCAGTAGCATTTTAGGGCAGTCTATGAGGCTGATTTGCTAGGAATTTGGGAATCTCTTGCTTTCATAGCCTTTGGTTGGAACTGTTAGGGCTCAACATTTCCAAAAACCATGTTAGAGTCTCAATTATGTTTAGTCAGACGTTAACTGGAAATGGTTTACATTTTAATGTCATCTATCACCTTAAGGGAACACTAAAATATATTACCAATTGATTTGACTGCAGTACACTGAAAGCTCCCCTCTGCATTGTATTCACTACACTTCTGGGCTGAAACATGCTGGCTGGTTCAGAGTATTTAGCAGAATTACATGTTATCAAAGGATAGGAAATAGAGTATGGTATTCCATTGCAATGCCAGGTAAAATTTTAAACATTGGAATTTAATTACCCAAGTCGTATTAGGGTAGCAGTTCTCTATCTCCTTTAATCCAGCTCATTATCATTTGAGAGAAGAGACTTCTAAGTCAAGCACAATTGCTGGTAATTAACTGCTGGTGATACCAGTGGTCTCTGGAGGGAGTTTTATCCAGCCCTTGTAATGTTAAAAGAGGAAGACCCAAAACCAGAACCATTTAAATGAACAAGTGGGGAATAAAAGAAAATCTACTTTGAGGATTGTCTTTCACATAACTTAAATCAATCACTGAAAGACTTTGCAATAACACACAGCTGAGTGTTTTGCAGACAATAGTATTTTGCATCATTATAACAGAAGATCTTCACTCTTTACTCCAAACCAAAAACCATTAACAGAATTCATTGGTTTTGGAAAGAATAGACTCTCTCAAGACTACTGTTTGTCTTCTGAGGAGAAAGGAAATCATGGACACTAGGTTGAGAAAGGAGATCACAGAGACTAGGTTATCTTAAGAGATCTGCAAAAGAGCTTTATCTCCTTCTCCATAGCAGCAAATTCCGCTTAATATTGGAGATGACAGTGACCAGTCAGCCAGCAGTTACTGTATATAATTAGGCATGTTAAAAGAAATCTCGGAGCAGATCCCAAAACAGGATGTTTGACACAAATAGAAACAAAGTCTAAATATTTTTTGTATCCCATTCCCAAGAAAGAATATTTCAAGCTTTTTATGGGCACATTTATTAGTCTGGTCTGTTGTTGACAGTCAAGAAGTTCTTAAGAAACTTTCTCTGGTGGTGCACTGGAATTTACTGTTACAGTGATAATATCATAGAGGAGAGTAACTGAATGCAACATCAATTACTTTTCCACAGTTCTATGATATCTTACTGTCAGTCATCACTGAAGCATATTTGAAGTATAGGTTTACAGTCCTAGAAAAGCAGTGAAGGAGGCAGGATAGGTGAGTGAAAATGAAAAGAGCACTGGAAGATGGGATGACAAATTTAATCTTAATCTGTTTTTCACCTTCCCTAGTATTTTATGGCAGCTCCCCATCCTCATTCTTTAAATATGTTCTCATGCCAATTGCTTTAATAAAACATTGTTCAGATTTACACTTGTTAGAAATGAAACAAAGAACAAATCTACAGTGCAATTACCCAGTAAAATGATCAAAGGGCTGCTGATGCCTTGTAGGAAACTTTCAGAAACTCACAGTCTTGTTATTTAGTTGCTTTATCAGATACTGGGTATTTTATAGATTTTTTTTTTCCTTGCAGTTTAGGTTCAGACACATTTTTTTTCATTCTGAGAAGAGCTATTCTTCCCATCAAACTCAAAATTTTCTGTGGGGTTATTCAGCAGCAGCCCATATGTTCCAATTGGGCTATTTGAAGAATAATGCTTTAGTAAGCAAGAATCCCATATATTTCTGTAGAGCAACTCAGGAAGTAATGTACTATTCGCTCTATAAAATGAGTATATGTCATCAACATAATTTGAATTACTATGCATATGTTTGTTTTAAATTACTATTGACAAGTGCATGAAAGCAATAAGTAAAAGTTCATTTGTTCCTTCTGCTTATATTCATTATTTTTCCCTGCTGTGACATCATAAACAACTCTGTTGCTACTAAAGCTAATTGCACCAAAAAACCTTGTAATTTAAATGAAGAGTAAGACACAAGAACAGATACACATCCTTAAAAACCTTCTGCTTTAGCTCATGTATTTTGTCTCTGGAAAATATTCATGACAATACCTTGCAGAAATAAATAAACACTAAACACATCTATTGCAGAAACCACAAATTTCTTCAGATCAAATACTTTAAAGACATCCATGTGAGGCACCTTTTTAGGGAAGCACTGCAAGATGCAACAACAATTTTTTTCCATAACATCAGAATATATCTGTGAGGCATGAGGTCTCCTGCAATTATCCCTTGGGGTATTTTTTTTTCTTTTTCCTATTTTTTGCATTTTCTTTCACTCTTAAAACAACAAAAAAGAAAAAAGAGAAGTCAAAAGAGAAGCACAGCTTAAACAGATTGACTTTGCACAGAAAGTGAAATTATGAAATCCAGGCTGCAAATCAGTAGGGGAGATGAGTTCCAAAGTAGATGCTTATTTGTTCAAAATATCCTGCTATCACTCCCCAGTGGAGCGAGCTAAAGACTCTTGCCAAGAATGTATCACTTCACAATTTAATCAACACATTGGTCAGCTGTTTGCATAAAATAGTAATGTGGCATTTAATCTTTCTGTAGACCTCAGCATATCCATCTATAAAATGCATAGTGTGTTGTAAAATTCATATAATACCTTGCAGGGGTTTTGTAAAGCTGAGCTAATTAATGTCAAGCAGTCAGCTGAATTTTGCTCTTTAACAGAAATTAATTTATCTAAACCTTCACAGGAAGAAGATTTCTTAATACTTTTTTATAATGCTCCTATAGCCATCATGCTGACCATTTATTATTTATACATCAAAACAAAACTGTAGGAGAGAAATGGGTGAGACAGAAAGCTTGAAAATAATAGCCATTGGTGGGTTGTAAGAGATTTCATTAGGGACACAAAAGTGAAGTACAGAGTAAGTGGAACCAAGGAACAGTTTATGAGCTTGTACTTGCATATTGGCAATGGTAGGAAATTGTATTTGAAGATTGTCACCACTCTGCCATAGGATCTAATTAAGATCTAATTTTCCTTGGGCAGAAGCATTTTATTGTGGCTTGGAAAGACTTGTTTATCAGGTAGAAAGACAATCCAGAATCTGTCTATCTTTGAGGAATGCTGCGAAACCTCCTTCTTTTAGAAAAAATTATTGCCCAAAAGAGAGTACCTTTCCTAATAATTTCTCACTTCCTTCACCAACACTGCAAAACAGAGCAGTCACCCAACAAATTTACTCAGAGATGGTTATGATGTGAAAGGAATCAGATATTTTGTAATTCCCGCTGGTGGTCTCCACCTTGATGCTCTATTTCATACGGAAACTACTGAGTATGGAAGGTGTAGAGTGATTGTCGCTTCTCCAATGCTGCAATGAAAGGCGTGCGTCAGCTCTTGTCCATGTGTATTAAACTGTGCAATGGTGAAAAAGGGTTAGTAAAACAAACAAAGGAGCCCGCCTGTCATAGAAAAAAAATGGTAAAGGATTCAGCATTTACTGGACTGTTCTGAAGCACTGAGGATGAAGAGGAGCTCCTCCACCCACTTGAGGCAGTACTGTCTTCTTAAGTTCATGGTTCGACACCATGGATCTCCAGGTGGGTCAAGATTATAGAGATACACCAACCTGGAGGACTCCATGCTGTTGAGCTATTCATAAGCAGCGGATGCCAATAAACTCTTCTCATCTACCAGGTTATTTTCCCTGTCTGCCTTTGGAGCTCTTCTGACAGCATTGTTTGCACTCATTTTGGAGGAAATTGCCCATGGAGAAAAACAAAAACCTTCCACAACTGACGAGAAGGAGCAAACCATCTCTCTGTTGGGGACTAAAGCACAAGCAATACTGATACATGGCTAAGGAGATTTCCAGGTTGTTACCAAGCGTGTGCATCTGCGCACGTGTGTGTACTTGCTTCTGTGGAGGACTTTTTTACACCTTTCTGTGAATTCTGTAAATTTCCATTCATTGTCAAAGGGAGAGGCTGAACGAGCAAATGTCTTCTGTGAAGCTGTTAAAATACTGAGTGGATAGCTATCTAAAGCAAAGAAATCAGGCATGTTCTGAAAGGGTATGCCTACACGATCTGTAACTTATGGATATGAGCCCATTCTCAAACCCATACCTGCCTTTCCAAACACAGTGAATACCTGCAGGGGTGCTAACAGCTCTGGATTTACATTATTCTATGATTTCTCTGAGAGATGAGAGCCTGAGCCCATTCCCAGCCTCTGTGTGAACCCAAACTCTTGTTTAAGTGATAGGCTGTGGTGGGGCAGAGAGTGTTATGCTCCCACAGCATCAGCACGCATGTTGAAGTAGAGCTTTTTCCATGTATAGTGTGAACATTTGAGCTATAAATTCTGGTGTGGATGGAAATCTTTGAGGTCTTGGGGAATGGCATCCTTTACATCAATTTCTGAGCCTTCTTTTCACCTGTGTAGTGAAAACATATATAAGTGTAGACATACCTATAGACGATCATGTCTTCTGCATTATATTTATCTCGTATTTATGATATGGTATTTATATGCACTGGTATAATTCAATATTGAGTCCTCTGTTCACTTGGGTAAAGGCAAGTTTTGTCATATTGGAAGAGGGGAATTACCTTGGAGCAGAAGACAACTGCTCAGATCAAAAACCTTGGTGCTGTTGGGTCACTCACATGTTGGACATGAGAGAACTAAGGATCTTCAAGGATGTTAACAATGAACTATTGCAAATCAGTTCTGCTCTTGGGAGTTGTCAGTGGTAAAGCTTAGGCCATTGCTTATTGGGCATATTTACATTTTGCACCTACAGAATTTCTATATGAGGGTTGAGTAAGAAGTTGGAAGAGAATAGACGTGAGCCAGAACTCTATAAAGTAGGATGCATCCTTATGCATGCTGCATTGAACTGTAATTTAAACATATCTGGGCAGCCACTAATGAACAATTTAAAAGTGATAGAATTTTCACAGACCACTTATGCTTTCCTTTTTTTTTTTTTTTTTTCTAAAACAAACAAACAAACAAAAAAACATGGAAAGGGAGAAGGAGAAAGAAAAAACTCTTTTGGTGCCAAAATGACTTCTGGAGACAAACTGCACCTGTATTATATGGTATTGATTGTGACATGGCTATGAGTTACATGGAATTACAAGCTCCCTTGCTCTCTGTAGCTAGGGCTATTCCATGTGTTATGAATTGATACGGGACCCGCAGCTGAGCGGCTATTTGTTTTATTCTTTTTCCGGAGCCCTTAAAGCTGTTGCTAATGATTGGAAAGGAGGGGGGGGTGTGCTGATAACCATGGAGAGTGGACACAGTGTATTACTCACTTTCAAGTGCCCTATTAGCATACTGCTGAGCTGACACGGGGCTAACAGCCCTCTCCAAAGCAATCTGCAGGAGTGCCACTTGCCAGCAGCAAACAGAGAGCAAGAAAGCACACGGGGTCTCATTTTTCAGCTGGTGACCTAATGTCTTGAAAGTGGCCAGGACTCACCAGATCGTTGTTACTAAGCAAAATATTTTTAATCAAACAAATGAAAGTTCCTCCTTTATTCAAAAGAGCTTTGTGGTGTAGTCTGTTAAATTCTGGCTGTGTGGATGGACTGTGTTCAAGTAGATCCCTGATGTTTACGAAAATAATATTCCCTCAACTAATGTATGTTACGTTGTCATCAAAAAACTCCTGGAGTAGAGCAAGACCTTGCTGAGGCAGAGGGGCTCAGATCTGTCTGTACCCATCTGTGTCTAGACAAGCCCAGAAAGTGTAGGGTGTAATTATTGTCCATGTTTTCCCCTTGCCATCTGATGAAGAAAATATATTCCTACTCCCTCAGGTTCCTTTAAGAAATTCTGTGCTAACTTTTATGAGTTTAGCATTTGTTTCCCTTATTTATGCCTTTTCTTCTTAGACTGATTGGTGCTGAATTACAATACACCATGACATCTGCTTATTCATGTTACAGCTATAGCTTTTACTCCAGTTGCTCTGTCTCATTGCAATAGTCTCTTAAAAATGCAAAAAATACTTTAAAAGTAGATTACTTTTTGAACCAAAGGGGAAAAAAATGACCATTTTCAGTTTATGAAATTTCATGGCATATGGATATTTGTTAGCAAGCTAAGTAGTTCCAGCTGGTGTATTTAGTGTAAGGCATACTGCAAACTGGCTAATCAAGTTGTTCTTTTCAACCTGCTGATTTTATAAGCATTATAAATCTATCCTTTCCATTCTGGTATGGCTGGATAAACAAAGTAGCAACCGTTTGAAACTAGTCCATATAAAACTGGGCATAACTAGCTGCAGGGGGATGCTTCTAAATCTCTTCAGCATAGTGGACCTCAATACAGGTTAGAATTTGCTTTTTTCCTCCATGCTTTTCATCTTATACATATGGAAAGAAAAAGGAGTGGAAGCAAGTAAAGGAAATAGTCTTCTAGCATGTAAGCTACTATAGGTTTTAAGTTATGTCACCATTACCACAATAAGTGTTTCTGTCTTTCCTCACTAGAAGCACAACCTACTAAATATATAGGACATTACCACAACACAGAAACCTTTACACAGTGCTAAGGTTTCACCTCTAGCATTAGACAGCTCCTTTGTGATTCCTTTCTACAAACATCAGTTATGGACTCAGCCTCTCCTCAGCGCTGGCAATGTCCCCAGATCAGTCTTCCTGGAGATTATCCCTCACCAAGCATCTATTAAAATAAATCATCTTGATTGTTCTCAATTCCTTCCAGATGTTGGAATGTCTTGATAGAGCAGAATGAGGACTGGAAACTTACTTTACTTTCTTTCAAAATATTAGATGATCATTACCTGATTCATAGAATGAGGATTTTAAAGGATAAAAAAAAACACAAACAAAAAAAAACCAAAATGAGAACAAACATATGACTCATGTTAGAATTACAGGATCTGCAGTACCAGATTTTGCATCTGATCTATATTTTTTTTTTTCTTACTGGATTATTATTCTGATTTTCAGGGAAAAAAAAAAACAACACACAAAAAAACAACCCACAAACAACAACAAAAAACACAAAATCACCCAACAACCAATATCATAAATAAAGATGAGTTTCCAGTAGTGACTTCTTCCCCCAGCTGGAGCTGTGGAGCTGCTCAGATTCAAATTCTGTTTTTTGTTCAATATTATCTTATTGGATAAGGAAATTAAGACTCTTTAGAAGGAGGGTCCCACATTTCAGTCACAACAACCCCAGACAACGCTACAAGGTTGGCGATGAGTGGCTGGAAAGCTGCCTGGCAGAAAAGGACCTAAGGGTGCTGGTGGACATTCGGCTTAATATGAGCCAGCGGTGTGCCCAGGTGTCCAAGAAGGCCAGCGGCATCCTGGCTTGTATCAGGAATAGTGTGGTCAGCAGGAGAAAGGAAGTTATCATGGCCTTGTACTCAGCACTTGTGAGGCCTCATCTCGAATACTGTGTTCAATTCTGGGCCCCTCATTATAGGAAATTCTTTACAGAAAGAGTGGTGAGGCCCTGGAACAGCCTGCCCAGGGAGGTGGTTGAGTCACCATCCCTGGAGGCATTTAAGAAATGGGTAGACCTGGTGCTTCAGGACATGCTCTAGTGGCAGGCATGTAGGGGGTTATTTTTATGTTTTTGAAGTTGTGTTTGATCAGGATATTTAGGTGGGGTTTTTTATGTGTTTTTTTTAGGGGTTTTTTTTTTGTTATGGGTATGATCGGACTCGGTGATCTAGGAGGTTCTTTCCAACCATGAATATTCTGTGATTCTGTGATTTCAGTAAGACAAAAGTCAGTTTTAAATAGAAGCAGAACCTATTCACAAGTTGGATTATTTCTCTCCTTTTCTTTCTGTAGTTGCATGAAGGATGTAGATATTTTATTACTGTGTTCAAAATTGCTCACAATTGTGTTCAAAAATACTCAGAGATTAGAAACTGTGACCATCATGCATGTTCCTTCCTACTCCTTATTACAGCATCTGTGACATAGACATCTATGACACTGATTTTCCAGTCTGAGCTAATATCAGGCTTCTTGTGCTTATACTGCTTGCTGTTTTCTTGAAGGTATACAGGAGGAGTTTTCTTGCTCCTCTGCATCAAAGATTTTCATTATAGACACTTCTCAGCAGGTGCTTTTGATGGGCTGTGGTGGTGTTACCCTTACCATTGTCATGAAGGAACAGCAGAGTGCACAGTCTACACAGTTAATGTAGTCTCAAGTCTGAAGTGTGAAAAAGGCATTTCTTGATACACATTATGTATGTGTCCTTGAAGATTTCTGCTTGATTTACTGACCAAACCAAGATTTTCTATTGTTAGCAATGCAGAGCTATTACAATCTGAAAGAACGAGCTGTGTTCTGTTTCGATGTATGCACCATCAGCAAAATTGTCAACTATGTCTTAGTCACTGCACTTTTATTATAGGATGTTTTAGACAAGAGGCTGCATTTGCAGGGCTTGTAGACACTCGGATTGTCTTTTTACTTGTGCACTGAGCAAATATGTCATAGAAATCTACATGGACTAGAACCCTACTTTTACAGTGTGGCTTTTGAGGTTATGTTACAGTTTAGGGTCAGGGCAGCCCCTTTAGACCAATAACAGACGCCCTCTGTTAATCCCTCTCCCTCCCCAACAGGGAAGAGAAAGGGAATGAGGGAGAGAGACAGTGATTAGAAAAGGAAACTAGAACAGCTTTAATGATTATAATAATAATAATAATAAATAGAATATATACAAATATATACAAAACGAGTATCAAACCCAACCCCCCTGATGGCAATTGCATCACCGTCAC
>JANHFX010005776.1:9632-32288 GCA_027560015.1 Chloroceryle amazona | reverse complement strand
AGGGACATCCTCAACTAGAGCAGGTTGCTCAGAGCCTTGTCAAGCCCCACCTTGAATGTCTCCAGGGATGGGGCCTTGACTACCTCCCTGGGCAACCTGTTCCAGTGTTCTACCACCCTCATGGTAAAGAACTTCTTCCTTACATTCGATCTAAATGCACTCTTTTCTAATTTTAAATCATTGCCCCTCGTCCTTTTACTCCAGTCTTTTTATAAGCTCCCTTCAGGTACTGGAAGGTGGCTGTTAGGTCTCCCCAGAGCCTTTGTCTCTTTGTAATCCATACTGATGGATTTAGGAGAAATAAAAGAATATCTGTCAGAAGAGTTGTTATATCATAAAAAAAAAAAAGTATATTTTTCTCTGTGAACTTTAAAATGACTTCTGTTTGTTACTTTAATGTAAGGAGTCAGAAAAACTAGAACTTTCTGACTGAACCAGACACTTCAGCACAGCACACAAATTCATCCCTCCCTTGAGATTAAATAGTCCTCTAGTACACAGAGCTCCTACCAAATTAAACAAGAGCATATAGGAGAGACAGGAGCATTTTTACTTGTGACTGGTTTCAAATACACCAAAGAATTTCTTGAGCCCCAGAGGTGTGTTAGTCTCTCTTAGACATTTCTTATTTGCAGCTGAGGTGAAGAGCTTTTATTTTTAAGGGTGAAATAGAAATGGAGAAGTGTTTGAGAGGATGCATCTTGGTTGGTCGGTTGGTTGGTTGGTTGTTGGAGGCAGAAGACACTTCATGTCAAATACTTTTAGCGTTTTTCTCCTTGCTTGTAGAGTAGCTAATAGTAGACCACATAGTAATGAGATTTATAAATCCATCACCTTCACTAAGTGAGGCTTTCTTCATAATTGAAGAAAAAATAATAAAATATTGAGTGTGTGTATACTGTTAGAAAAAAAACAAATACCAAAGCCACCACACAACCCACCCCCAGAAAAAAACAACCTTCTGAGCATCCTTTCCTACTGTCTTGAGAATGGGAGATCTTCTCTACTGGCAGTGTTAGTCACTATAACTGTTAAAGCAATATAAAAACCTAAATTCGTGCTTGTTTGTTTTCAGATGCTGATGTTGAGGGAAGACCATAACAATCAATCAGGTTTTGCCAGGCGTGAGTCTTTAGGACTTGCTTGGCAAGCTTACAAACTTTCCAGTGGTTTAGATGCTAGATGAAATTAAACCTTAATTTAAGATCAATTACTTTCATTGAGAGCTGCTGGCTCAGAAAATCCAAACTGGAGACTGCTTTTCAGAAGTAGTTAAGTACGGATATTGTAGGCTGTCAAAACTGGTTCAGTGCAAACTGTCTGGCCAATGCATGAGAGAAATGTAAGGAAAATTGCAGCATTGATCATGATAACGTGTAGAACAGCAGCATGTTTGCGCTTTCTTCATTTCATCCCTATCTTGCTAAAAGTTCATATACTATTTCTGCAGTTCTGCTTCAATAGCAGGAAATATTTTGCTCCCAGTACTACACTCCTAAGACTGCAAAATTTTCCATTTCTCTGCTACTTGTGTTTGGGAAATTCACTATTTGCGTCCTTCAGTGTGTGCTAATGCTGCTCTGATGGCAAGAGTAAGCCTTTCTATTGTTTTACAAGGCAAAAAGAGCTTCCTTCAGGGGGTAGAAGGTGTCCTTATTGCCCACTGGAGCCAATAAGACCTGAGATAATACACAATTTTATAATCTCTATACAGATGATATACAGGGCTGTTCTTTGCCATATGGAGAAAGTCACAATGGGCACGTGCAGTAAATGTTGTGCATCTTTTCTTATATGTCAGTAACTAAATAGTTGAACAGCTTGTGACTTTTGTTTTGATGCTTAACTATTGTATATCAACTGAATGCAGTGTTGGTCTGAAAAACAAATAGAGCTAAGAATTCATGTTGCTTGATCCTGGTTTTACTGGTATTTCTTATGGTCTGAGGTTATTAACCTATTTTTGTTGGCTCACTTTCCTCTCTTGTAAAGTGGGCATAATTTTCAATACCTGTACTATTTCATAAGGTTGTTATAAAAGCTGGGTAAAGTGTTAACTGAGATGACTTGTAAAGCATATGAACATTTACTCTTGAGAAGCACTATATTCACTCTAGACATACTAACTTTTGAAGACTATCTGTGCTTAAGATGACCACCTAGTGAGTCGAGGATTAAAAAGTAGGAACAGAGGTTCCGTTGCCATGTGTTTGTTTATAATTCAGTAAAAGAAAAAAGAAGAGAAAAACTAAAAGCACTTAAACCTGAACTTCTCATTCCGTAGTGTTTCACTAGATATTGACATTTACTTAGGGTGTCTCTTAGGCCAACTTTTCAGCAAAATTGTATTATTACCAAAGCTTGCAGGAAGAAATAAGTTACCATAAGATGATATCATCTTTGCCTCTAAAATTTTTCATTTTCACACATTTGGAAAGTAGTTCTTTTCTTGATGCTTTACCAGGAAATAACGGCATCTCTGGCAGTTTTAAGCTTTTTCTGTTTGTGACCCGAGTCTCAATCCAAAACTTCATCTGAGTGCCATCATTCCAATACAGACCTTCTTGTTAGCTTTTTTCCTAGTGCCTTCTACAGTATTTTTCCTTTTTGCTGCTTTTTTTTTTTCCCCTCACCACTTAATAGCCATTAGTTTGTTTGAAACAGTCACTCTTTCAGCTGAACAGATGCAAGCATCGCATGAAAGCTCTGAGGAATGTTCCATGCCAGCATCTGGTGCTTTGTTTTAAAGTTTAACATGAAATAGTTATGAGCATTTGTTTGTAGCTGAAATGCTGTCTTTCTCAAAGCAACACAATTAGGCCTGACCCTTCAACAAGAGGAGAAAAGAATAGATGACATGTAGAGCTGTCACAGGCAACCAAGTGACTTTGCTTTATTACTTATCACATGTCTGTGCAGTGGTGCATATCCATGTATCTTATGTGCTATCACTTTCTTTGAAGTCATGTTGTGTCATAAGAGCTGCATCTTCAGAACGAATTCTTATCAAAAGCTTTAGCAAACTGTTGGGCTTTTTTGAAAGTGTTTCTCATTCTAGTTTACAGTCTCCTTGTTGAAGAAAACAATGCCTTTAATAGGAAATAGTCTTCATAATTCTAGTGTGACTTCACAGTGTCATTGGAATTTTTGCTGCTATTGCTGTGCATAAAACTGTGATGTCACAACAGTAGGTAAGATGACAAAAGGTGAGAACTGAGCTCCTGGGAGGCAATAAAAATGGCTTTGCAGCAATTTATAGCCCCTGGGGAGTCGGTGTGGGCCTCTGCATGGCTGGAGCCTTGGAGGAATGAACCACTGCGGCAGCTGGAGCTTCCAGGGTGTGCTCTCAGCTGTGCCCTCTCCTTCAGGGCTGAGAGAGACAGGGTCCTTTTACTGCCTGGAGCCAACCGGCAGCTCCCATCATTCAATGGGGAATCCCAGACAGTGGCTTACAGCAGTTTTCCAGTCCTTTGGTGCCAGGACTCGTGGAGTAGGAGAGAATCTCTAGCCCATTATTTCCAGCCATGCAAAAGGACTGACAGGAAACATTTAAGCAGATGTTTTGTGTTTTAACAAAGTTTCAGTGAGTCATCCTCACGCCCTTAGGCATTCAACACACCAGACAGCTTTGTAATGGCTGTGGCATCTTGCTCACAATCTGGTATTATGCACACATTCCATATAGTTAAATAAAACCCATGTCTTCAGATGAGGAAGGTCCGTAGCACTTTGCTAGCCTCGGTAAATTTGCAGTGCAATTGAGGACCTGGCACAAGAACACGATGCCCAGTACAACTGATTTGGTGTTAACAGACAGAACCTAATTCTGGGCTACAAGTGGCATTGCTCTAGCAACCTTTTGGGCCATCAGCATTTGTCATCTTCAAAAAGCCCATGTAGACAAAAGGCTTTTTGTGAGCTGGCTGGCAGCCTGTGAGGTACATATGCAGCTGTGTGCTGCATTCATTTTCCCTTTCTTTGTCCTGCCGTGCCACCTGGGGACAGATTCAAAGTGAATTAAAAGAAGAGCAGCATGTTATCCAGATTAGTAGTTTGGCTGTTAACAGCAGCAGGCTCTTTTTCTTCTACAGGTGCAAAAATGAATGTCCTGAATCGGTAAAATAATGGTCTTGTTGAATTTGACAATCCATTGCAGCAGCTACTGAGGGTGATACGGAAGTTTCTTTTTTCCATCTGGCCTTTTGATACCCACCTGCATCTTCCTTCTCATCTTGTCAATGGAAGTACAGTCTCATGTGCTGCAACACCCAATTAATGCCATCTAATTAATCAATATTTGATGGTGAATGGAAGCTGCAGAGGAGGACATGTATCCAGTTTATGATTTGGCTACAGAAAGGTCAGGGAAAATATTTACACACAACCATGGCCTGTCTAGCCAATAATGAACACCCTGCCTACTTGGTCCCATACTTCTGGCCTGACACTAAACCCAGCTTTGAAGCTATGATTTCTGTATCAGTAGGAGCAAAGCCTCATCTTAAATATTTGCCTGGATGACTGTAAAACATTTGTTTGTACATAGCAGGTGTATGAAACACACAGCATAACCTGATGTCATGAACTGGCATGAAACCATTCACAGGAATAAACCCTAGCTATGTCAAAACATGTTACAGAACCATGAAAAAAAGATTTAAGTAACAAATTTTGTGATAAATAAACAGATAAATTTATGGCAATATGATGTCGAAGCTAAATTGTATACTGTTGCAGAGCTGACCTTGGATTAGTATAACTTTGGGGTTTTATAAGCATGCTTTCCCTGTTTCACACAAACAGTCACTTCATTTTAAAACAGAAATTGGTGTTTTTTCCAGACAGTCTCCCTACCTATTTTGTAAAAACAGTTCTCATGAAATTTAATGTTTACTTATGATTATTATACCAGACACTCTAATGACACTGTTAAGTATACTATGCTGCTAAATGTGTTTATGGAGGAGGATAACTTTAGAGACTGCTTTGCAAATGCTGCCATTTGTTTTTGTTCTTTTTATTTTTTCTTATGCAGTCTCAAACAATGCACATTGCCTTTTTGACTAAGATGCATCTATCTCAGCAGTGTATTCAATCTACTACAAATAGTTGGTTAAGCATCCTCAGAACTGGGAGTTATTTCAGGTAGAATCAAGCAGCAGGAATGCTGCTTCTCCAGGGAATGGGGTCCTCTTAGTTTTACCTTTTGATTAACTTCAGACTGATTTTAGTAGACCTTGAGCCTTGAATAGGCTTTTTTCTGAACACTGTGGAAACATTGCACTGCCTCAGTGTTGCTGAATTTCTGAATTAGCCTTCTCAGATTGTCTACTGTCCTGATGAGAATTCACATTGATTCCTAAATTGATGAAGAAGCAATCTCACTTTCACCTGCTTTGTCTTTGACATCTCAAACTACTGCAGCCTGTTCTCAAAAGCTTCAGCCTTCTGGATGGGAAGCTGAAATCTTGCCACATAGGAGAAGGGCTTGTCCTGTTCTGTATACTGTAATTTGCACTGTTATCAATCATGGAATAGTGTAATGGTTTAGGTTGGAAAGGACCTTTAAAGTTCACCTGTTCCAACCCCCACCTCTGTGGGCAGGAACATCTTTAGCAAGATCAGGCTATGCAAAACCCCTTCCAGCCTGGCCTTGAACACTGCCAGGGGTGAGACATCTACCCCATCCTGGGCAGCATATTCCCGTGTCTCATCACCCTCATTGTGGAAAATTCTTTCTTTATATACAGTCTAAATCTATCCTTTTTCAGTTTAAAACTATTATACTTTGTTCTGCCACTACAGACCATGGGAAAAAGTCTCCATCTTTCTTATAAGCCCCTTTATATATTAAAGCTGCATTAAGGTGTGCCTAGAGCTGCCTTTTCTCCAGGATGAACAATCCCAACTCCCTCAGCCTGACCTCACAGAAGAGGTGTTCCTTCCCTCTTATTTTTGTGGCTTCCTCTGGACTTCTAGACTTCAACAGGTTCATGTATTTCCTGTGCTGAGGGCTCCAGAACTTGATGCAGCATTCCAGGTGTGGTATCATGAGAACAGACTAGAGGAGAAGAATCACCTCCCTTGACCTACTGGGCATGTTTTTTTTTTATGCAGCCCAGGATATGGTCAGCCATCTGGGCTGCAAGTGCACGTTGCCAGCTCATGTCCAGTTTTTTTATCCTTCTCCACAAAGTTGCTGTCAATCCCTTCATCCCCCAGCCTGTATTGGTAGTGAGTATTGCTCTGAACCAGGTGCAGGTCCTTGCACTTGACCTTGATGAACTCTCTGTGGTTTGTACAGGCCCACTCCCATCCTGTCAAGGTCTACGTGGATGGTATTCCTTCCCTGAAGCATATCAAGTGCAAAGTTTGGTGCAAATTTGCTGAGGGTGCACTCAATCCCACTATGTCATTGATGAAGATATTAAATAGTCTTTGTCCCAGTACAGACCTTTGAGGGACACCACTTGTTCCTGATTTTCATTTGGACATGGAGCGTTTGACTGCAACTCTTCGGATGTGGCCATCCAGCCAACTCCTTATCCATCTAATTGTCCATTCATCAAACACCTATTTCTCAAGAGATCTCTGTTTGATATCCCCCATGAGGAGAGGGAGAAAGTGTGCAATCAATGTAAAGAACCTGGCTTTTGGAAACCTGGTTTATTGCTGTGCTTGTGAAAATTAAGAGAAATAATTTCATACACATCTGCTTTTGCAATGTTTGATACAATGTATTATCTGAGGTCATTTGTATGAATGCCCCATGCCAGTCTGCTTTACTGCCAGTAGTGGAGAATTAACTTGTGTGACCTTCTTTTAAGAGCCACATTGATGGAAAAGAAAAACATGATCCAGATGAAGCCTTCCTTGCTATGTAATTGATCTGCTAGAATTGGAAGTGGGAACAACAATTTGTTCCTGCATGTTGCTCATGAGTGGCTCTCTTGCACTGAGGAGAGGGTGTGTTCATGTTGTAATTAGTAAACGGGCAGTGTATCTTACTCTGTGTAGTGCATTTATTAAACTTCATTCTTTGGTATGAAACTAAAGGGAGTACCGAGGCTCCTACAGACTGCAGTAAACAAATGTATTAGAGACAGTGATGTACCAGACATTTTAAAAACTGAACCTGAATGCACCAGTGACATCTCTGCTTTGTGGCTGACTGACAGCTTCATCGTTACATCCTATACCAGAACATTAAATACTTTAGCTTTAATAGACATATTTGAATCTAAGCTGGGTTGTTTGTTTTTTTTTTCATTTGGCAGTACTCAGTATCAAATTCTTATTCTGACTCTGAAGTCAGAAAACTTGGGTTTGCTGTTTTTTGGCATTCTGTTCATAATGATGACTAACAGGACTCAGTGAATATTTTCCTGAAGGAAAAAAAAAAAAATCAAGACAGAAATTTTATTTACTCTGAATAGAAACCTGCTCAGTGAGGTCTTTGAGGACACTGTGGTTATTCACCAGGGAGGGTGATACTCTGAATGTATCATCTTTTTCATATCAAATGTGGGTAAAGAGTTATTGGCGTCTGGCCCACTAACATCCTTAATCATTGAGATCCTGATGAATACTAGTAGGGCTGATGGAAACAGGGTCTTTGTTTTGAAAAAAAACAAACCCACAAAACCCTGCACAAACCAACACTGGACTAATTCAGAAACTAAAGATATATATATATATGAAGGCTGAAGTATCAACAAAAGGGGTATAAATGAGGAGAAGCTTCCTAGGGCATCTGTAAACTCCTTGTCACTTGGCAGTAATGACATATAAAGTCTGCACAAGTAATACACTGTGTAAGAATCTCTAACATTTATGTTTCTACAGAGGAAACTTACAGTAAGTGAATTGAAAATGTTAATAGGAAGAGTAGTACGCTTCAAGAATGCTAACAAAGCAATGGAAAGACTGAAGTTTCAGGAGAATCTGTGTATCACAGAGCTCTAAGTAAATTCCACCCTGGGGTTTGCGTTCAAATGTTTTTGTTCACACAATGTTTAGTGAAAAATCAGTTAAGCAAGGTGCACCATGCTGACTTCATCGATTATATAAACTGCATTAGCTGTGGAAACTGTTAACTGTATTACAGTGAAGAGCAGTATTATCCACGGCATTTACTCTTGAGCTATTTGGAAATCAGCTGCTACTGGAAAATGTTAACTAGGAAGGAAAATTTGTGGAAGGTGCTGGTTTTGATAAATGAACATGAAAGAGAATCTTGACTACATAATGAATAACTTGAACAAAACCTGCTATGAAAGACTGCCAAAAAACAATGCCAGAAAGACTGTCAGGTACAAATCATTGAGTGATTTGGGAGTAAATAAGGCCACTTGATTCATGCAGAACAAGGTTTACAATTAAGATTTCCTACATCACCACTAGAGTCCTAAGCAAAGGGCTGGTTCATAGTGTGTAATGAAATATATCCTCTGAGGTTTTCCCTCCAGAGTTGAAAAGGCATAAGTTTCTAAGTAATGTAGAACATGAGCACCTCTAATAGGTGAATTTGAATGATACAGAAGTATTTAATCTCTGTGCTGAGGACCAAAGTACTGTTTGCTATACTCCAGCAAATGGCCAAACAAACTGCTGTTATGTGCATTTGAAATTAAGTGATTCTGAGCAGAAGGGCTAGAGTGATAATTTTGTTCAAATATCTCCAGTTCTTTAATGACCTTTAATTTTCCATCTTAAGTGTCACAGTTTATCAGAAATATATGCAAGCGGAAGCATCTGTCTCGCTTCATATATGCAACAGGAAAAAATTGGAACAAAATTAGCACATAGTATGTACATTATATGTCTATCATTCCTTAGAATTGAGGGTCCCAGATCCATAGGACAGGTGTCCATCTCCTATATATTGTGTTCTGATGTCTGAATGGAAATTAATCCATTTTCATTGTGTAGGTAACAATAAGACCTATATAGGTACTTAAACTTTATAAGAATTGGCTTGAAAATAGCAGGATTTTTTTTGTTCAGGAAGCATTTCCTGAATTGTGTATCTGAGATATTGTTAGTGAGTATCTCTTGGCTAGAAGCTCTACTTGAGGGAGTTTGTATTAGGAAGCTGTTTTTACAGAGTTTAATTTTATTTCCATATTTCCTTTGGGGGTGTGTGTGTGTTTGGTTTTTTGGTTGTTTTTGTGTGTGTGGTTTGTTGGTTGGTTGGTGGTTTTTTTGGTTGTTTGGGTTTTTCCCTTTCCATTTGTTTTATGTTCTTGGTAGCTGCTGTACAGATGTTTCCATTTCCATATTATTTGAATAGGTACCCAATGGGATAGGCCTGATCTTTTGTGGATCCTAATATCCAGCAGTAAACTAATCACTTTGTGAAGAGGTACAAATGTTATGATGTCCTATTATGTTATGATGGCCTATTTTTTTGAAAAAAAAAATATTTATTTTGCACCTTATTTGGACTATCTTCTTTGCTATTTGATGTGACTGAAATTGAAAGGATAGAAGACAAGACTTTGCTGGTTTTTAAGCAAGTGACTTGCCAAGAACTTCACTGCTCTCACTCTGCATCAGCACTGTCTGGACTAAATTTTATTTGTCAACTACAAAAAGGTCCTGATCCAGGTTTCCACCCTGTCTAGCACATACTTTCTCAGATGTCAGAATTATATCTCACTTTATGCTTGATGGAAAAAGGAAGAGGAATTCATCTTTCTCTACAAATTGAGAAACTGGAGTTCTCTGAACAAAATTCCATCTCCTGGGGGCAATGTCTAAAGTAAGAGAAGATGAACTTAGTTACCGGTTAAATGCCTGAAGGTAACAATCCCATAATACCACTGACTTCAGTAAGAGTTTAGAGTATTAATTAGTGCCTAAGAAATACTCAAGTCTTTGAGAGCTCCTTCTGCTATTGAATAACCAAGATAAGCAGCAACTACCCTACAGCAAACAAGACTTACTTTCAGAGCGCTTGTACTTTACAGGTTGTGGGTTTTGGTTTTTTATTCCTGTGGGAAGTACAATTTATTTCACAAGAACAATCTATGAGTTGCATTTACTACACTACCAAATACCAGCTCTGCAGCCACTATCAGGCCACAAGCACTGTTACAGGGCAAGGTGATTCAGGGCATTGCTTTCTTCTATTTCTCCCTTCTTTCTCAGACACAGTAACTGTGGAAAGACAGACTTTTTGCAAGGATCTTATATGGTCTAGTAAATTTTAAATGAGTTACAGACCACAGTGTTTAAAACTGTTTTGAATGTCCACCATGAATTTCGTCTTCCACATAAGCATCTAAAGGACTTTTTCTTACAGCTTAATTGCAGGCTGTAGGAGGAACAGGGGTAAAATGGGATTATATGCAATGCTGTTGCTGCTATAAATCTGAGCCTTGTGGGCTGCCTGAAAGAGCAGCAGTGAGCACAGGAAAACAAAACCAGTTTTGTATATTTTATAGCTGTAATGAACTTTAAATGATAATTATTCCTGTGAGCAAAGCTTTTTCTTTAAGGAATAATTATTCTCTAAATGTAATATGCTGGGCTTCATTCTGCTGTTGGATTCTTACCAGAAATTGGTTTTAGCTTTTGTCTTTTGGGTCATGAGGGCTGTGGTCCTCTACTGCAGGCAGGGCCGTTCTTGATGGCATTGCTTGGGCAATCCAGAGGGTGCCTTTGGGATTTATGCACCCAGGCTTTTGTGCACAGCTGCTCCCACTTTTCAGCAACAATACATGCTAAAAAGACTGCAAAAAGACAGACGTATGTTTGAGATGTTGCAGGTTTTCTTATCTTGCAGTAAAGAAAGTTGTGTATCCATGATTATGCACGTTAACAACAACGTGCATGGATTAATTCCTGATGAAAGATTAAGGGTGATAATGCAAATGATCCCATCTAATGATTGTTGTCTGAAGGCTGTTCAACAGTTTACCTGTTCATTTGGCTTCCATGTTCAATAGTTGATTGGTTGCTTAGAAGCACACGTGATCACTGCTGCTGTGTAGAGGTTACAGAGATCTTACTGGATTTCTTTTTATGTTTGACTGTTTTCACCAGTATGGCTTTTCTTACTGCCACACAAAGCAGTTTTCAGATATGCCTGAAATGGGGCTACCCTCAATCAGCCCTGAAACCAGAGCTAGTGAAACAAAAAATTGAAAAAAAAAAAGTGTTCTCTATGAACACATGGAGCTGTTTCTACCTGGCAGGCAGCAGCTGCCTGGGTGGACAGGATAGTGCTGATTTTTGTTTTCAGTGCTTGAAGTGATTTTATCCAGGCAGTATGGGCATCCTCCCCACTTACTAGTGAGCTGCCCTATTGATGTTCTTGAGATCAGTCACGGTACCATAAGTGATGGACTGCTTAGAGAAAAATTGAGGAAGAAATGGCAATTGCCAGGAAAGCATGACCCTCAGACTCAGCTAATATGCCTGAGAGCCCATGGATGAACAATTTCAGAAATGATAAGTACATTTCAGAGCTAAACAAGCAGACATGAGCTGAGCATGATGTGGTCTGTACATGATCTTATCTCAGTGCTCTTGGAGAGAAAGGGGAATTTTTTTTTTCAGTTGATGGGAATTTGATAATTAAGTCTCCCAAGTACTTGTTGGAAACCTTACTGTGAGGCTTATCTGCTTAGGCATGCATGCAACAAAAATTATCTTTATTTGGGGAGGGTTAGGGTGGGATTTTATCTGACTAAGGATGGGAGAGGGTGAGGTTCCAAGTTTCAAAAAGATTTTTTTTTTTTTAATGTTGTAACACTCTACTTACATAAAGAGATTCAGCTAACAAAATGTACTTTACATAAACAGCCATCTCTGAAAAATTCTGACTCCAGTTAGAAAACGTTGATGCTTATCTTACAGACACCTATAACATGGGAAAATTGTGTGGCATGACTACAGCACCTTTTCTCATGATGGACAATGTTTTACTTTACCTGTGGGCAAAATATGTAACTTGTTTGTGTAAGTCAAACAATAGAAATATATTCCCTCAGATCTAGAATATTTTGCATCTACTCTGGTCAAATATGCAGTCCATATTCAAGTAAGAAAATCTGAAGAGAGTGGTACTACTTCTGTGAGTGCAGTAATACCAACTCTTTTGTATTTTTTTTTTCCTCCCCAGATGCTTCTGGATCATTTATTTCTTGTCAAAAAGATAGGTAACTAAAGTACATGTATGTGTTTTTTCTACTATGTAGAGAATGACAAGAGAGAGACCCTTAAGCCCCACCCAGCGAACTGCTTTTAGATTTTGAAATTTATATTGGGATTATGTTCAAGCCATCTCTGCCACTTCTGAATGAGGCAAAAGGATTAAAAAGGACATATTAAAATGCAGGTGGGTCAAGAGATAGGTATGAGATGCCACAAAGTGTTATCCCTCACTTCCTTTGGGAATGGTGTATCTCACTAGTCACACTGGTTGCCCAGACACAAGACAAGACTGGTGTATGCAAGACAGTTAGGCATATGAAAAGGATACAGTTTAAATTTTGTATACTTTTTTCAGTATATTCCTGGTGATGGACAAGACTTCCTTTCTTGAAATGTAAATGTACTGGCTCGATGGGTTCCATTTCTCTTTAAATGCCATGAAATATGCTGAAAGTGTTATCATTCATAGGAGATGATATTTTTTTACTGACCTTAATATTTCCAGAATTATTGAGTATTCTGTGATGCTCACAAGTGCTAATGTTTGTGTTAAGGAACCATATGAGCACATATGCAACATGCTCCATCCAATCCATCCTATCATCAGGGCATCCATCTGCCTAGTAACCCTTCTCAAATGGGGTACCTGAGCAGCATTTATATTCAGATCTCATTTCTACCTGAAAACAGAGAATTATAAGATGGTCTTGTGCAGGGGTTATAAAAAAAAAAAAAAATCCTCTCTGGATCAGACCTGCTACCTTTGTAGGGATTTAATTTGTTGCAGAAAATAGTGAGCAGTCAGCATGAACTCTTGTCTGCAGAATGGAAATATCAAGCTGATCAACATTTCCGTACTGCTAGCAAGATAATCCTTCATTTGAGCTGCTTATCTGAATTATCTGAAATCTGTCTCATGAATCTGATGGGAGGATTTACCTTAAGTAGTTAATTATGGTGTTGCTAAACTTCCTCCTCTCTCCTTTATTTCTTCACTTTAAGAAAAATCATGCAACTATAAAGACTGTATGCTTCAATTAAAAACTAAAGAAAAGTTATCTAGCTGAATACTTACGACACCTGAAATCATCATTTTACTTTTGTCCTGATCTTACTATCTTCTCCAAATGCTCACTGTTCGTGGCCTCTTTCAAAGGGAAGACAGTGGGCTAAGTATTTTTAGTCTGAGCTGATCTGGCTATTCCCCCTGCCCTTTTAATTTTTTTTTTTCCCTTGAGTCTTTGGTTTGTTTTTTGGGGTGGTTTGGTTTTGTTTTTTATTTTTTTTTTTTGGTTTTGTTGTTGTTCAGATCTGATTTAGGGCACTTATGTGGAGAATTCCTCTGCATCAGGCTAAGCCCTGTCTGTTGCCCTGGCCTGAACCTGACTGTGAGGCAAGTGCAAAGACACTGCCTGATTAATTATTTCTAGGGCATGTGATACTCTTATACTCCTCTACTCTAACTTAAACTATGGAAAGAAACCATGGTTAAAGAATTTGTTTTTTCAGGTATTTTGTAGCTCATTGGGAAATAAGAGGAAGCTTTAGTATATTCTGCAGTTTTGAAGTTCCACATTTGACCCCAAATGTGATGGTGATAAAGAATTGCAAAGATATATTTTCCTACATGAAAGAAAAGTATCTGATAATAATATGGGGAATAGTTTGGGGTTCATTTCTCATGTATGTCCATGAAGATCCTCTAGGTTCTGTGTAACAAACTATCTTTTCACTCAGGATGGGCTAGGGCAGCGAGATCAATATATTTATCTTCATGTAGCTACTGAGCAAACATTTAGTTCCACTGTGAAACTGGGTCTGGCTTAGGGTGGGGATTCTTACGTAGTTTAGCAAAATATGCATCTCATGAGACATGAGAAAAAGACTTGAATTTAAGTAATAAAAGTCACTTTCATACCAGAGAAGAGGTACCCATACGGTTTAAGTTTTACTCAAATAGTTATAAAAGCTTTCATTCTCCTTTTACTGAATTGCTAAACAGGATATTAAAGACCTGGATTTCATGCAGTGCCACTCTGTCCTCTTGCGAAGCTGCTGGGCACCGCCTTCCTAAAAAGATCTGCCCAGAGCTGGGTGTGTTGCTCTGTGGAACACAACCCCTAGAGAAAAAGGAGTAAAACGTACTTCATTGTTCTGGGCATGAAAAATTATGATCTTGGAGGGGGAAATGGCTTCTGTCCAACCTCCTCTATTAATTCCTAAAAGGGGCTAAAGTTTCTACTCAGAAGGTTTAAGACTTTGGGGATATTTTGTTTTCAAATTGCCTTTCATGAGCTTTACAACTGTAGTTTAATCTTGAATGAATCTCAGAAGTTCCCACTAAATCCTGAAGATGTTTTGAACTTTAGTACTGAAAAAGCAGAGGTAAAAGTGTTTATGAAGATGTCTCCTCGGGCATTTTTGTGATTAAAAAAAAAAAGGTTGTGTTTGGTTGGTTTGTTTTTGTTTTTTTTTTGTCTTTTCCTTTCCCACATTCATCAGGACAGGTATTACATCATTACCTCTTTCTTGTGTTCCTGGCTGTTGTAAACATTTTAGGAACCTTTTGGTATGTAGTCTATAGAATTTTCCCAAATGTGAACCTGTTTCAACAAATCAATGCTTCTGGCTAATTCCTCTAACTAGGCACTCTCCAGGACATGCTGAAGTCTTGCAAGAGCTGTGTTTAAACCATGACCATAAATTGCTTTCTTCCCGCTCCAGATTTTGACAGTATTTTCTTGCACAGCATGTAGAATAACTGTTGCAGGGGTACTAGCCATTTATATGACCACGTGCACAACACCAAGTACTGTATTATGACAGAATTTGTATGAAACACAGCTCCAAATTTTGTTTTGCATTTAGTTTCTGCTGAGACCTGTTCTTAAAAGCTTTACCACCCCTGAAGCAGTAGGATCCTCCATGTCTGACCGGTCTTTTGATGCCCATAGAAACTCATCAGTTCATGGAAACGTATGTGGGACTTACTTGAGATTCAGTTGTGGGGTTTTTTTTAACTTCTGTTGGTGCTTTTATTATTACATGTCATAGCAGTTTTTTAACTTGAGCAACAGATCCTGTGAAAAGAATGTGAGGAAAGAAAATTACTGTTCTCCTGCTTTCTTGTACTAAGAAGTTATTTCCTAAGGCTATCTACTTGACTGCAGTTGCTGTCTGTGCCAGGAGATACTAGAAAAAACGACATTATGGCTCAGCACAGCAGCTTAATCTCTGATTTCGATTTCTTCTGTATTTACCACCAAGTCCTTTGGGGCCCTTACACTACTGAGATTGAGTAGATTGTTAAATGCCTGTGCAGTGGCTGCTTTGTTTCCCCTTAACTGTTTTTCATGGTTGGTGGCAGGAAAGTTTCTTGCCACTCCCTTATCTGAGGTTTATGTCATGAATTGATCATAGGCAGTGCTCCCTCTGAACTTGTTCCAGTTTGGCAAAGCTCAGCTCTTCCTGAGTCACCGTGACTCCCAGAAGAATATTTTTCTGACTTCAGATGTAGGTGGCAATTTCTCCCTACTAGGAGTAATTTGAAAAATCTCCCCAATGAGAATCAGCATTTCAAAGAGCTACTGAAATGGCACTCTTGTTCAGGCACAGTCTGAAGTTATAAAGTAAATAAATACATACCAGCTCTGACTCCAGGACGCTGCACTGAATTTTCTCTGTGTCGTGCTTCATGGAATGAGATACTTGCTCTAAGTGCATATCCTAGATTCCTCTGCCAACTAGGGGCAGTCTGAATCTCCTTACACAACAGTTTTAACAGATGTTATCATTTTGTGTGTTTTCTCATGGTCAGTGATTTGCTTTCCCACAGACAAGGTCTAAGTGTATCCTCACTATCCCGGCCAATCCTCAAACTAGACCTTTCACCAAAATTAATGATACCAGATGTAATACTTATTAACAGATAACTCTATGGGCTTCTCTTCCTGGAAGCCTCTAGATACTGAGCAGATCACCCCAGGATAATGCTGATAAACAGCCAGAGACTCTGCAAATTGGAAATTTTTCTTAATGGTTAGCAACCTGTTCTGCAAAAAGCAGAACATACTGTAAAATAACAAGCAGTAAGTCCTCACAGTTGCTAGAGGTTGCAATACTCTGCTGACAGTCTGGTTGGGCTTCTAGGATGGGGCACAGTAGAGCAGTGGTAGATGCCCTATCCCTGGAAACATTCCACGTGAGGTTGGATAGGGCTCTGAGTGACCTGATCTAGTTAAAGATGTCCCTGCTCAGTGCAGGGAGGTTGGACTAGGTGACCTTTAAACATGCCTTCCAATCTAAACCACTACAAAAGCACTCCAAAGTTACAGACCTTGAATGAACCACAAAAATCAACGCCCCCCCCCCCAAAATGCAACCAAACAACCAACAACCAAACAAAACCAAACAGACACCAAAGCTCTGTGTGTGGTTGGTGCATTTGTCCAAGTGTCCCTCATAGGTTGTAACTGTAGGCCAGGCAAGAAGGAAACCCCTCCTTTTATCTTTCTCCACTCTCTTTGGGAGTTTCTGATTCACTTTCCTCCACACAAAGAAAACTCAGAGTATATGTACCTATTGCTGCACTCCCCCAGACACACCAGCAAGTGCGGGTGGTCACTCTCCCTAGCTGTCTATAGAGAATTTTCCTTCTTCCTCTCTGCCAACCAGTGGAGCAGAGCCCTCTCGCCTATGCAGTTCTCAACAGTAACCGTGCATTAAAAATAGGACATTTACTTGTTTCTCTCCCCAGGAATTATTCCAAATCTTTAAATTATTTCCCTAGCCTTTTTTTGCCAACTCACTTTTACCATTTCTGCATCTGTTCTCCTCCACTGGCAGAGTGCAAATATGCCTGATAGGACCAACTGTCAAGGTCTTTCTTGTCCTTCTAACAATGGTTGCAACACAAACTTCAGGGCACCTTTACTAGAATAAATAAATAAATGTTTAGTCTTTAATGTGTATAGTCCTATATTTTGTGTAGGAAACTTTCTCCCAAACCTAAGCTTTGATCCTAAATTACCAAAAGTGTCCTTACAAATTGCAAAGAGAGGGAAATAGCACATAAAAAGGTTGCACAACATACACATTCCTAAGAATTAATGTTTAACAATAGAGTGCCACTGCTGAGAAGATCTCTGTAAACAGTTCCTGTTTATATGAGAACGCTTCTCTTATCACTGGCAATGAAGAGCAGATCTCTATAAAATTTACACCCAAGTTATACTTACAGTTGTTCAACTCTTCTAGTGCAGGAGGAGTGCTCCTTTTGCAAGAAGCTATGACCTCAGAAATTATTCCAGAGGACTTTTTGTTAACCACTCCTTTATTTGTACTTTGTTTCTAAGTATCTTAAATAATGCTGCTGCATTTTATTCATACTTTGTCTTGTGCAGTTACCTTAAAGCAAGCATAGATGTTCAGCTGTGAGATTGAGGTTGCACTCATGAAAATACATATCAACTTCAGGGAAAGTAGAATTAGCTGTACACGCATGAGCACATACTTAGCCTGTGTTTTGAATTCAGCTTGGGCTACCTTACATAGGATTAGCAACTCCAAAATATTAATTAAGGCCGATGTCCCATTTTAGTATGCAAAGGTAAACACGGGGACGGAAGGGTGTCAATACCTTAATGGGACAAACAAGCTTAAAAATCTTTATAAGAAAAAAGTGCCTTTTTTTACCTCCACAGCTACAACAGATAGCATTTTGCTTGTCTCTGTTTGGACAAACCACCAGTGGATCAGGACTAATCAGGCTGTGACCTCTAGTAGTTAATATGTTACATGGCAATAACATAAACCAGCATCAAGCAAATGCTGGAATTAGTGTCAACTCCGGAGCATTTCAAGTCCAAATGTCTTAACTGCTCCCCTGTTTCACATTTCTCAGAGCATGTTGCTGTGCTGTCATCACTTATTGTAGGTGCTGCTGCACCACCTCCAACCCCACCCCAAACCAACCAGGAAATCTCTCTGGGTTAGCAAAACCCTTCTCTGTTTTTTATGTTTGTGGATTACTTTTTTTCCCTGTTATCAGGATGGCTGTAACCTGGAAGGGGGCACGGCGAGGCTAAGTGTGGTTGCAGTGGGGTTGTCCCTCTGGGCAAACCACCTGCCCCACTGCACGCCATGCAGAGACAAATTAAGCTGCTTTGTGTGTGAAGGGGGAAGAAAAAGAGGGACTAGTTTTGCTGGGGACAGCCAGGCAGGCGAGACTGCTTCTTTTCATAAACTGTGCCAACTTAGATTAGCTTAAAGTGACTATGAAACTGCAGTCTAATTTAAGTTTCATCCCATGTACCCAGCATTATTCATAATTGCTCAGAGCCAAGGAGCCTGATGGATTCTGGGATGGTATTTAGTTATTTAATGCATTGCCTTTTTTGTCTTCCTAGAATCTTCTTGTTCACTTTTGTAACTAATGAGAGACTATATTGCTTTAGTATATCCTCAGACTACATATCCTCCATCCTACACAGCAGTGGTAGCAGGGATCCTCTGGAAAAAGAAGAGTGCAGTAATGTCATTGAAAGGCAGATCCTGTTGTTCAGAGGTAACCCTCCAACCAGGATGTGATAGGCAGCAACAAGGAATTGAAGAGAGTTGCTCTGAAAATGGTCACTTGAGGTCACTTTCCCTGGACAACTGGGAAAATTATACTCCACTAGCTAATTTCTCCTACTGGGAACCATGAATCAAACAGTTAACAAAGTGGTTTGTTGCTTTTTTTTGTTGTGGTGAATTGTTGTGGTTTTGTTGTTTTGTTTTGTTTGGGTTTTGTTTTTGTTTTGGAATTTTGTTTTTTTTGGTTGGTTGGTTGGTTTGGTTTTGTTTCTTGTTGATGTTGATGTTGATGTTGTTGTTTTGGTTTGGGTTTGGGTTTTTTTAGTTTTTTTTCCTCATTGGTTGGTTGGGTTTTTTGCTGGTTTGGTTTGTTTGGTTTGTTTTGTTGTGGGTTTTTTGTTTGTTTGTTTGGCTTGGGTTTGTTTTGTTTGCTCATTTGCTTGTTTGTTTGCATTTGGTTTCTTTTTTTCCTAAAAGAGAACAAAAATCTGACCAGGTAGGTAAACAGAGTGATAGTAACTGACTGTTATAGTTATTCTTTATAACAGTTCACAGTCTTTTCCTCTAAGGAAGTAATTTCCAGGCTAGATCTTTCCCCAGCATCTGCAGTAAGTGAAAGCTAAGATTTGTTGGGTGGTAAACTGCCATGTAAAGCGATGCTCTGCGAAGCCATTTGGCTCCCTGCCGGCCATGCCTCTGGCTGCTCCATCTCCGCAGGGCCTGGTAGCTCTGCCAAGAGCCCCTCCACTTTCAGCCAGCTGCTCCTGACCCAGCACAGCCACCTGTGTGACCCCTGCAGCTGCAGGACATCTACAGTGCTTTACTGCTGAGAAATACCCACATCCATTAGCTGAACTGAACTGAATGGGAGCTGGACATGGATCTTCAAGGAAAGAGTGAAAATGTGTTTTAGGCTCCCTATGCTTATACAGTCTGCAGGACAAAATCTTGTGACCCCTAGGGCTAGCTAAGCATCTCCACTAACTTGCAGCTATATTGCCTTAGGCTGGGACAGCCGTTTACCCAGATACATTTCGCAAAGCTACAAATAAATTACAAAACTATAAATATCATTGTTATAGCTGCAAACTTTTCCCCAGTTTGTAAATTCCATTTCTCAGAATTTCCTCTTAAGCGTAGTAACACCATGTAAAAAAAAACAAAACAACAAAACAAAACCAAGCTCTATTGGAGCTTTCTGTTAACCTTGCCCTCAACCCACTGGGTGGGAAAGGAGCCCTCCTCTGGTGGGGCCTCCCTCCCTGCTGGTGTTCAGAAGTGCCTAGGGGGAAGATTGTTCTTCGATTTATGGGCCCAGCCATCAGGTTCAGGACTCAAAGGGACTGAGTTAAGGATCATTCTGCTGTTTAGGTGGGGTTTCTTTACTTTTTTTAAACATAGAGTGCCTGAGCTTACAAGAGACAAAAATACAACTCCTTCACAGGTGGCTGAAATCCTTGTCCCAGTGATGTGAGAGGTGAAGCCTCTGACTGCCAGTGGGTTCAGCTTGGCTGCTTACAGCTCATCAAAGCAGCCACAAGCTTGGGAATTAAAGATCCTTTTTCTTATTTTTGTATCTCTCTCATCAAAACTTTATGCTCCAATAAATCTACCCAGGGTGTCTTTTCAGCTTCCTGCTGCAGCTTCACTTGTATGATGGTGTTAGCAGAATCTTTCATCATCTGCCTCCCCTGAGCATCCCCTTCATGCCCATGCATTTCACTCCCATTTGAAGGAAAAAGTAAAAGTTGTTTGGTTTTGCTTACATCATAGCAGGGGATTACAAACATAGATATCATGATTAAAATAAAGCCAGCCTGTTCTCTTTCCCAGGAGGTAGTGACACCCTACTTGCTTTAGCACTTTTGGAAAGGAGTTTACCCCTCCTCCCTGAGCTGTGTATGAGGACTGTGGGCCTTGTGTCCTCAGGGAGCAGTGACAGAGGAGTCCCAGTGGAGGGGTGCTGGATACATATGTTTTAAAGCCTAATTTTGCAATGAGACCCTGGGGAATTTTTGTTGTTTTGTTTTGCATTTGTTTTCCTGCTGATTCCTTTCTTCCCTTTCTCAATCATTAGTCTTTTCCAAGCCTTAATCCAATAATTATAATGTTATTAAGACTTTCATTGGCCATTTTCTTGTTACAGATTGTCACAAGACTGTTGAAGAAATCATGCTCATCAAAATTTCCTTCCCCGAGTTTTCACAGCCTGTTCTCTGATCATACTGTTGCTTACCAGACCACTGCAGAACCTCTGATTTCATTTTGAGCTTCTGTGATAAAATTTAAACAAGGGACAAGTCCTTATCTATTTTGTTGGTTCAGTGGCTGGACTCTATTCTATTTCCCTTGAAAAACCTCCATTTAGGAATAAGGGTTCTGAATCCTGAGGTTCAGTTATGAGTTGACCTGTAATATCCTCAGTTTGCCAATGATGAATCCGATATTTTGCCTTGAGTGCACTAACACAGATGCCCAAATTCTCATTTGGGCACTCAAGAATCACAAGGCAGTTTGGGTTGGAAAAGGCCTTTAAAGATTATTTAGCCCAATGCCCCTGTCATGCACCTTCCATGAGACCAGGCTGCTCAAAGCCCCATCCAACCTGGCCTTGAACACTCCCAGGGGCAGGGCATCCACAACTTCTCTGGACAACCTGTTCCAGTTTCTCACAACCCTCAGAGTAAAGAACTTTTTCCTTACGTCCAATCTATATCTACCCCCTTGTAGTTTAAAACTGTTAGTCCTTGTGTTATCACTATGGGCCTTGGTAAAAAGTCTGCCCTCCTCTTTCTTATAAGCCCTCTTTAGGTATTGAAAAGCTGCAGTAAAGTCATGCTAGAGTCTTCTCCTCTCCAGGCTGAATGACCCCAATTCTCTCAGCTTTTCTCCATAAGCTCTCTGTCCATTTTTGTGGCCTCCTCTGGACCCACTCCAACAAGCCCACGTCTGTCTTGTGCCGAGTGCCCAGAGCTGGATACAGCACTCCAGGTCAGAAGCCACAGTCTTCTGAGGCTTCCAAGTCAGTATGCAAATAACCCACCCCAAAGAAAACAAACTCTAGAATCATAACCTTACATACTTATGGAGGAATATACATGTATTTCACAGTTCATGTTGCATCCATTAGGAAGGGAAGAGGTATTTCTAAAACAGCAGGGTAACAAACATAATTTTCAAGATCTGTATTAGACAGCAGTTTGGAAATGCAATTTTAATGTATAAATGAACCGTATTTTATAATTTTCCAAGGAACCACCTTAAAACTGAAAATGTGGGTGCAAGGTATGGTGGATTTGCAGTGACATTCTTGCAAATATTGTTCTTTTCCAAAGGATTAAAACCGCCATGCCTCAAGTTGCACAAATATTTTCCTATGCTATGACATTTATATCTCTCAGAAGGGGAAGGTTATACCTGCACTGGGGTGACCATGCACTGGAGGCCTACCTGTTGTGTAAGGTACGCTGTGAGCTTGGCAACAGTACAGCTGGAATTGGGCAACCTGATAGAGAAGGGTTTTGATAGCAGTGAGCCACGGCTGTGGTGGGGGAGGGCATGGAAACCTTCCATTTGTGACATGCACAGATGTTTGCAGGTGGAAGCCCTCCATGCTGCCACACTGGGGCAGGACCTAAAGTTATCTTCTGCACATGCAAGAATGAGGACACGCAGAGGGCTCTTTGCACCAATCACCCTGGGAAACTTCAGAGAAGTGATGACTTAGGCCATAGAGGCTGCTGCAAAACCCACAGCTGGTTACTCTTGTGTGCACCTACAGGGTCTGACTTGAGAGGGCCCTTGCTTCACAGCCATTGGGGTGGAATTATATGCAAAGTGCACTGTTGCTGGCTAGGGCCTGGCGGCCGGAAGATATCGCGATGTACGGAAAGCTAGGACCCCTCTCCTGATAGCCTG